>JASSUY010004408.1:0-18938 GCA_032466535.1 Forpus xanthops
ACGCACCGCCGCGGGAGCCCAGCGCCACCCGCCGACCGCAAAATGGCGGCGCGGCCCCTTCCCGACGCGGCGGCGCCCTCTGCCGCCCGCGGCCTGTCCCGGCGGCGGGGGAACGGCCGGGAGATGGCGCGGAGGGGTTGTGGTGCCGGTGCCCGCCGGAGGGACGGGGGTCGGGGCTGAAGGAGGGGTTTGGGGGGCTGCGTCCAGGCCCGCCGCTCCCTGGACCCTCGGACAAACATTTGTGCGTCCTCCTCACAAAGCACCCACATGGCCGGCGGGCCCCTCGGCTCGTCTGCCGGGAGTAACCGCGTTGAACGGAGGGAAGAGCACTGCCCAGAGAGATTTATTGTCACTGTCAGGTGCCACAGACCTCTCCCCCACTTGGCACACTCAAATGTAGCGGTGGACCTCCAGGGAGAGAGGGAATGCAGGAATGCCATCAGGGGATGCAGGTCTCCACCCAGTGTGCAGCCAGAGGCCCAGCATCTCCCATGCGTGTCTCAAGACTCTTCCTCATGCCTTGCCCGTGTCTGAGGGCAGCTCTGCATTCCCCGCTGGCAGGTTTCTCATTACAGGAATGAGCCTGCACATGTTTCATCTCCCTACTTACCTACCCAGGGAATCCACATCCTTCTGCTCGCACGCTGAAGAGTGTGAAGTCTGCTGTGCTTGGCTGGGTTCACTGTCCCCACACGTCACCACAGTGTGTTGCAGGCAGAGAAGGCTCCACTTTCTCACCAACCTTTCCATCACACTCACTCTGTTCTCCACAAGGTCACAAAACAACGTTAAGAAGGGCTGTTGGCCAGTCTGCAGCTGAGTTTGATCCTCATCATCAGCTGTTCCAAACAACCCTGAACTGTTAACTGCACAGAAGCAGAATCATAGAAGCAGAATGCTTTGACTTGAAGGGACCCTAAAGCTCAATCTGCTCCAACTTCCATAGAGCAGGTTGCTCCAAGCCCTGTCCAACCTGGCCTTGAACACTGCAGGGATGGGGCAGCCACAGCTTCTCTGGGCACCCTGTGCCAGCGCCCCAGCACCCTCACAGGGAAGAGCCTCTGTGTAACAGCTCATCTCAGTGTCCCCTCTGGAAGGTTAAAGCCATTCCTCCTTGTCCTGTCCCTACAGGGCCTTGTCCAAAGCCCCTCTCCAGGTTTCTTATAGCCCCTTTAGCACTGGAAGCTGCTCTAAGGTCACCTCAGAGCCTTCTCTTCTCCAGGCTGAATGACCAAGAAACAAATGCTCAAGGAAGGCCCTCTGCCCCGTCCTGCTTGTGAGCTCCCCTCCTCAGTCCCCGTGGCTGATGTTCTGCAGGTCTGAACATTAACAGTGCACCAGGAAGACTTTTTGGTCCCTGCTGGAACAACCTCAGAGCCCAGAGCAAGACAGGCAGCAGCTGGCAGCCAGGCAGGTTCCCCAGGTCATTCCTGCAGTTCTGCCTCCTATGCATTGGAAGGTTTCACCAACAACCTGAGGTTATGGCAAACAGACAGTGGTGAGAGGTGAACGGTACCAATGCTGCCTGAGGGGCACAGCGAGGACTGGGAGAAGCCTGTTGCCTGCCACAGCTCACCTGAAACCCACAGGGACGAGCCACTCCTGCCACACCAGTACACCTCACTGGACCCTGACACACGACTACTGCACTGCTTGCGTAAATACAGAATAACGAAGCACACATGAACTGCATTGTCTCAGAGATAAAGGTTTTGGGCGCTCTGCTTTCACTGTCCTTGCCTCCAGCACAGCTTAAGGCTAGTTTGAATCCCACAGGTATCTGCTGCGGGTCCAGTTCTGCTCCAGACTGTTAATAACAAGATGGCACTGCAGATGAAGTGAAGGGAAAATTGATGTAAGGACAGCAAGTGCCTGGAAAACGTAGGGTTAAAACACTTTCAACTTAGGTCTAAGATGGAGAACAAGGTTTGTGTTGCCTGTGGTGTGATAACAGAATTTAGTACTTACTGACAAGAGTGAATTATTTCTTTTCATCCTTCTAATGAGTGAATTCTTTCTTGCCATCCTTCTGTGTTTGTTTGGAGGCAGTGATTCCCGAACATCTGCTAGCTTGGGATACTCCTTGTCTGCCCATGCTGTCCTGCTTGCAATACCTTTTGTACGAAGGTCACGCTGCTCTAAATCTTTGCCAGCTCTCACAAACTTGCAGATACAGCTGGGTTCAGCTAATTGTGATTACCAGGGCATCCAACTGTGCCAAAGGTGAAAAGTGCACCCTGAGGAAGACGGCTTACTTCATCTTGAAGACCTCTGCCCACGACCATCTGAGGGTAGCGCAAGCACCAAAATGGAGAAGGCTTGTGATAATGAGTACCTAAACTAATTGCAATGTCCTCACCTCTCTTTCAGGAACCTAATGAATATGTATGTTGCATGTACTAAATATCTGCTTGCTTAACCCCTTGGTGCGCACGTTAGGAGGAGCGATCCCCCTTGCACCCGGCGCCATAATAAACATACCCGCTTTATGACTCCTTGAGTTGTAGAGTCTGATTCCGTGCTTCAAGACCACTTTTAAAGACCTCATGGAACAGGATGAGAATTAAAAATACAGTAAATAAATTGGAAAGGGTGCAAAACATCACATGAAGTAGGTGGGAGAAGATGAGAGGAACAGTGTGCTTGAGGTAAAACATATGCCACACGACGTGGCAGCTCAGAAACAACTTGGGCAGAAAATGACTTGGCGATTACGGTGGACCTCAAATCAAATGCACCTGGAGATGTACACAGGACACAACAGGGGCAATGCCTGGGAGGCCAAGCCGGCATCCTGGGTCCTAGTTTGGACACAGCAAGACACATGGAAGGAGAGCAAAGGCTCGGAGCAGCACATGGTGAGGGAAAGGAGGATGGCTTTGTTCAGTCGGGTGAGCAGAAGACAGGGTGGCTGGGTAAACCAAGTGGGTTTGCAGCGCAGTGGAGAAGTGCCTGCAGGAATTTGGTCACCAGCCGTGCTCCTGATGGAGTGGAAGGGGAGGACGACAAGAGGAACGGCGGCTCAATTTGCTGCTGAGGTGATTTACCTTAGGTACTGACTGCAGCGCGTCCCGGAGGCTGTCTCCCTGCGGAGGCCGGGGTCTGCCAGCAGGGCCTTGTCCCCGGAGCTCGTCCCTCGGAACAGCCCTCCGCCTTTCCTGGGATCCCACTCGAGATAATCCCCCGTACGTACCGCAGAGCTCCGGTACCACGGCCTCGGCCCCGCTCCGCGCCGCCTCACGGAGCCCTGAGCAGGGCCGCCCGCGGCCGGCAGATGGCGCTGCCCGCTGCGCACGGCCGCGGGGGTACGGGAGCAGAGCCCAGCACGGGACAGCGGAGCAGCTCGTTAATTACCTTAATGAAGAGGCGATGCAGCCTGGATTGGTGGGAGACATCCCTATGGAGCGGGGGGACGGGGCTTTACAACCCCAGCACATGCTGCTGGAGCAAGCTTCCTCCATTGCAAGAATTAAAGGAAGGCCGGAGGTCTGAAACTCAGGGCTGATGGAGCACCTCGGGCTCCATAAGGAAAGAAACGATCCAGAATAGCAGGGGGGTGTAAGTATTAAATACAGAATTAACGGCTGTCCCTTTACACTGTATGCAGAAAAGTAAACTGCGTTCTGCTCCTATGTAGGGCTTTTAACAGGAAATATACCCAAGCACAATGCAGCTGCTTAAAACGTAGTATGTGCATTTGGGGCTTTAAATCCACACTTCAAGAGAAGGAATTTTCTCTGATTTAGTAAACGCAATCTTTAAATGTAGGCCCATACTTAACGCTAAGGTGTTCATGATGATGCTAAAGCATGATTTCATTTTATTAGCCATGGCAACAGCAGCAGATATTGAAGTGCATTTATACATCAAAGTTCTCCTGCAAGGCTTGCTTGCTGCTAGAACAAACGTAGCGGAAGGTCAGAGGTGCTTAAAGAAGTTTATTGACAGCATCTTCACAAATAAACAATCTAAAGAAAACTTCAGAAATCTCCCAACTTAGAAACCTTAAAATTGTCTCATTGGTAAAATATGAAGAAAGACCCAAGACCAAAGCAGTGGAAGTTGTCGCTGTATTTTGAACTTTCCTCATTCCAACATTTTGGTTCAGTCCTTTAGTTTTGTCACGCACATCCAACCCTTCAGCACAACGTTGAGTCACAGTACAATTTTACTTCTGTACGGGGATCTCCATCAATAAGATGTTTATCGTTTTGGCAAGCACTTCCCTGAATGCCATCAGCTTAAAGCTTGAAAGGTAACATCACCAAGAATTAGCTTTATAAATACTTCCTCTGAGCCAAAGTATTCCAGTATTAATCAAAACCTAAGATTCTCCCCAACCGATCCCAAGCATACCATGTAGTAGAACAAGAAACTATCTGCATGCATTTTAGAGGTCGTTTTTGTACTTCAGCTCTGAACTTAGAAACCAGAAAGAGGAACAATTCTGATAAAAATGTACTCAGATATTTCATAACATTAATATTTATTGCTTTATAGGAATACTGTATTGAAAGCCCAAGCATTCAGTTTACACACAGGAATTATACAATTAGATACCGTTCCACAATGGCAGTGAGCACTCATTACAATCTACAAAAAATCTACTTTACAGAAATTTAAAAATTCTAAATATCAAAAAGGTACAGTTGAAGAAACAGGTAGAAATTTGGCAGCCAGTAAGTGTGACCGGGAGGTTGCGGCTTGCATGTCTTTAAATATGGGGACTGGAAAATACCAAGGGTTTAAAGCAAGTTTGTGCTTTGAGCTGGTCTGGAAAAGAAAACGTAACACTGGCTGTCAAAGTAGCATGTTCAAAAATACTTAGTTTGCTTCCAAAATGATGTACAAATCATGGCGATCTCTCTGCACCCCTACACCTTTCAGTTGTTCAGCTCAGGTACGTAACTACGGCCACGGATTAATCCTTCCAATACAGTGTTGTGAGCTTACCGATTCTATCCCTGCCTACCTTTGGGTAACTGAGACTTCTCTGCAATATTCACAATGTTCCAAGAAGCATTCAAAAAGCCAAGTAGCTGTTTTGTTTCTTCCAAGGTATTTTCTTATCGTGTTCTCAAACATATCTCCTACAAAAGATGAAGCTAATGTTCTCAACATAAAGCACATTTTCTCATAAATAAATGAAATCCTTTCACTCAGGCACCTCAGAAGTATACAAAAGTGTTGTAATCTGAACAGTTCTCTTGGAATGTGTGTACTCTGGTGTTTTCAATGTTAGTAGTTCCAGGGTCTCCCATGGACCAGATTTCCTTTGTTTCATTTTCCAGAGGCAAAACGAAGTGCCTTGAGAGATGAACTCAGTCTTTCCCTATAGAAAAAAGTATTTACTGTGTTTACCTTTTATAGCAACAGAAAAATAAACCACTTCCCCCTTAGAAGAGTGAGGGTACACAGAGGTGTGCATGCGTGCATATATGTGTGTGTGAAATGTAACACATTTGAAACACACAACATTAGGTTTCATAGTGTGTATGAAAATAAGAATCTGGAAACCAGCATGAAACCCTGTACGTTCACATGTCAGATGTTCAAACTGTAACCAAAATATGAAGCAACTGCTAGAGCTGTCAGGAAAAGACAAAGACGAAAAAAGCCTTCTTGCTTACATACAACTAGGTGTGGTAATCTCCAAAAAAGTTGTCAAAATTATAATTGCCTTCCAGTTTAAAAACTTTTAGTCTAAATAAAAAAACCTATACACAAACCACTGATTTGACCAAACGAAAGTTCAGCGGTAAGCAGGACCTGAAGGAGCTGGTAGTCACAGTTCTTATCATGTACAACTCTTTCAAGGTTCGATCCATGGAGAAGTTTATTTTACAACCTGCTTTTTTTTTTTCTTTTTTTTTTTGTAAAACTAAAGGTCCACTTTATTACATAAAATTATTTATACAGTGTAAAACCGGAGCCTTATGGAAAATACTGCATCTAAGTGTATTTAAATTAGTCTTGCTCCATAGGTTCATCTGCAGCTTCTGTGGCTTCATTGCTGTTTTCCATCGGGGTCTCTGATGATGTCTCTGGATTTTCACTAGCATAGGATCCTGACTCCTCTGCTTCACTGCAGGCAGCTCCACTATTGGCAGATCCACTAGTTTCACTGTCATCAGAGTGTAAATCCTTCTCTGCTTGAGACTGATCAGACTCCTCCATTTGATTGTTCTCCTCAGAGGTCTCTTCATTCACAGTTGAGGATTCAGTGTCTTTTTCTTGATCTTTTCTGTCTGGACCAGTGTTTCTGGGAGACATGAAGGACTCTAGAAACAGTGAAAGTACAGTATTACTGAGGCATTTTAACCATTTCTTAACCCTGCTACTCTCCATCCCCAGCAATACTTCTGCAACACACCCTGGGACAAGCCTTGATGTTATTAGAAGATGTAAAAGATTAGCCAGCATCATTAGGACAGCCAAACCAGACTAATATAACAAAGTCCATTATTTTAATTAAGTAGGTTGTGTTGCTTAATTAAGGTTCAGTGCATAAAGACACAGGCTAAGAAGTATTTTTATCTTGTTTCCCCACACTCCTCCACCACTTGTCTTCAGCAGCAGTCTTTTCGAAGCATTGAAGACATCAGCGCTCCAAATGTACGCCTGCCACCATCTAGAGGAATACTTTCGAAATGCAAGAGTCCCAAAAAAATAATTATTAAAAAGAAACTCTGGAGAGTATGTAAGAAATAAGTATTTTTTTAATTAGGTAAGGGCCTGACTTATAGCGAGGTAGTTTTTACTGTTCTGAGGCTCTGACAGAGGCTTCCTCATTCATATGGAAAATGAACGTAATTCATTTTTGACATGGAAAGATCACAACTTTATATCTGTATTTCAGTAATTTATACTAATAACAGTCACAGACAGAACCCACCCTCCTTCCTCAGAAGAACACATCTCATACGCCAAGGTAGCAATTCTCAAGTTCTGTGCATCATTACAACCCTCATGTCACTGCCCACGAGGATTTTAAGTACGTTTTATAAATTTAATAGAGATGTAGGGCAAAGAAAGAAATAACACAATTGCAAGTTATGCAAAACTGAAGGATAAACAAGCAGCCCATCTTTATGCACAACTGGAGACATTCAGCAATCCCAACAGCACTGGCCTCCAGCAAAGAAAATTCCAGCTCCTTGGAACATGTACACAGCAAAGACAGTAAAATCGGAAATACCTTCCTCCTCTTCCTCTGTACAGTGCTGCCTGGCACAAGTAGCATCTTTTTCTTTATCCTGAGATGTAGAGGATGTCTCTGTCTCTTCCCCCATGCCTACAGAAACTTCACGGGAGGCAGTTTGGTTAGGTGCATCTCTGGCTTCTTCTTTGTCAAGTTTAAGTCTTTTTACCTCATGTCCTTCTGCTTCTGCAGGATCATCTTCAGAATGTTTATTTTTTACTGGGCTGTTCTGAGCACCTTCTGATTCAGATGCTGGTGCTTCACTATAAACAACAAGAGCAGCTGTAGTTATTATTGAGGTAAAACATTCTGTATCATCACACACAAGAAAGCAGCAGCTACCTCAAGTTAAACACTTTGCAACAGGTAACGGTAGAACTCACTTCACTTACTAGACAACAAAACCTCAAAGCCATTGCTCCTCCCAATTGCTGATGAAAATACAGAGCGGCCAGGCTATTTTGGTGGGTCCAAATTACAGACAGCTCCCACTGTAGCAATCAGCAGCCAACGTTTACGAAATATTGTACCTGGTTAGAGTTTGACATCCCAACACAAATATGGTAATTATGGATTCTATTAGTGACTCTTCATTTTTACCATACATAGCATACACCTACAAGATGTGTTACTGCAACTGTGGGAACCTAAGCTATCTAAACACCCAAACAGCAGCAAAAGTACACATCAAATCCTCCTGCAGATACTTGTCTGTTAAGCTATTATATGTTATTACACATACCTGAGGTGGCCATTCTCTTTTAGAATATTTTTTGTATGTAAATGAAAAACCTGAGAACAATAAAACCTCACGATACATCCTCCTCACCAACCTGTGTTTTTTGTCTTCTGCCTCTTGCAAGCTTGAGTCTTTATGTTCCGCACTGTCTGGCAAACCATTCGTTGTCATAGGAGCTGACAAAGAAACCTTCGGTCGATTTACCGGTCTGGGAGTTCCAGGACCATTCACATTAGACCTTAAAAAATAACAATACAAAAACAACCCATCCTTTTAGCAGTGATTTGTTCATAATAGGCAGAAAGCACCTAGAACTTTCTTTTAAAGAATTCCTTACACACAACATGTAAACTGTGAGAGAACTTTAAATAAAATTCTAAACAACAAAGTCACAAAAAGATTGAAGAATAGAGCACACAGTGTGTATGTTCATGGCTCCTCTACCCTCCTTCCCCCCGTATTCAGGTCACACCCCATTGTTTGAGGCTACCTATTTTTGATCAGAATAGGCAATAAGAGACCTGAACCCACTATTTCCAGAACTACCTTGCTTTTATCCAGAGAAAGTTAACTCGCAAAGCTAAACTTACCTGTCAGAATACCCTGGTGAGTTTCCTGGGAACATAACACCATTCATCCGATTTAAACTACTGGAATTATTTTTTCTAACAAAGACAAACAACAAAGTCGTTAATGAAGGAATTTTAGATTCTATGTTTGCACAGATTTCCCCCCAATTCAATCAGTCCCACTGTCAGTCCTCAAAGGGTTCTCCACCTGTACATTGTATCAGGGAAACAGGCTGGGATATGAATTCACAGTGCAACAGTTAGAGGGGTATCCATTTTTCCCACCACCAGCTACAGTACAAAATAAGAGCTTAGTGTACAGGGATAAATACCAAACTGTACCATATCCAATTACAAAGCTGGCTGTTCATTTCCAGATTACTGCTTGCAGACCACTATCACTACTGTTAACTATTGATAAGGAAAACTGAACTCTGAACATCTGTCTTCTCGATACAGCTACTGCCAGTGAGAGAACTGTATCAGACACATCTTCCCTCCTTCTAACACAAACTTAAAGTTTCAAGGAAAAGAGATTATACTTACTCTGAAGATGGATATACACAGCTGACAACCATGACATTCTGTAATACACAAACAATGTAAAAGTTCAGAAACAGAAGCTTCAGCTTTTGGCAACAACTCAAAACTAAAGAGTTACAGAATTTTGGTCATATCTGCTAACGTATGTCTACAGAAAATTGGGCTGAAAGCTATCAGCAGATGACAGATACTTCAAAAAATACCCCTGCTCCCCCTTGACAAGGTCAGGCCATAACTGCACTGGAAATCAGCATTTTCTTAAGCAGGCTACTCTCACAATAAGACCAGAACATTGAGACTCAGGCCAAAGTGTCTGTAATTTCTAACTGAAGTATTTCTGGAAAACAAAATACTCTAAAACGCTGATCAAATTCTGAATCGCTGAAGCAAGGCTCTATTCATACACAAGTCCTGCTTTCAGAAGTGCACAAGCACTGTTAGTTATTTTCGGCATAGCCATATTTCCAATGTTAAATTATTTCATGCCTACATTATAAAAGTGCAGAAATAAAGATTAATTTAGTATGGTTTGCTCAGCCACCTCTCCTCCTGCATGACACTGCAAACCATTGTAGGTTTTACATCCAGAAACCTAGCTTAAAAGTCAGGGAAGTTTCTCTCTTCAAATCAATACACAGCCCAATTAGACAGGGGGCTTTTATTACAGGGCCAGCTGAATTAACCCAGATGAACTTTGATGAGGGCTCTTCATAAAGCCTGTGAAGTGGTTTCACAGATCTTGTTGCTAAGAAACAGCTTTGTGAAATCCCTGTCTCATTTATTCCTGACCATCTCCTTCCCATCCTATCTTCCAAGAATACAACTGACTGCATCCACTGTAACAGGGGAAAAAAAAAATCAATCCATTTACAAGTTAAACTTTCTCTGACCAAGAAGTTGAAGTAGAAACTTCAAGCCAATTTTGCCATCCAGAAAATCCTATGTGGAACCACATCCTGAAACACCATTATCTACTTTTGAATGATCCCACATTCTGAAATGAGCTATAAAATACTGTTAGACATCTGTATGCTGTTATGAAGGCCCAGTCCTCTATAAAGAGGACTTAAATACTGAAACAAAAGACACTGGGGAAAAGAGGCCTCCCTTCTCCTTCTTCTACTGCATCTACTCTGAACCCAAATGTGGAAGGAAATGCCTGATCAAAAAATTCAAAACTATTTCAGCAGATTATTTCATTACAGCTAGAACTCTAGACAAGAAGTGACATTATACCCCTACAGACTGCAGTTTGAGTGCTGCACAGAGAGGAGGAAACACAACAGTTACAGCCCTGAGATTTGTCTTAACTTTTAACATCAAAAAGCAGTTTTAAAGTAAATTATGAAACAAGCTTACATACTTAGAGTAGCTATTAGCTATACTATGGCTACAAGCCATAATGAAACTAACAGACCTTTGGCAGCAATACAGAAGTTATTTAAGCAGCAGTTGTGCCTGTTTAGCTGTGCTGTGTCTCAGAAACATACATACCTTTTCCACACCTCTTAAAAACTTGTCTGTTCCTGTGTAATTCCTCCTAGGATCTGTCAGCAACTCACAGAGTCGCTGAATAGTGAAGGGGATGCTGCAAGGAAATAGATTTACAACAGTTAAATTTGATTTTAATGAGTATGATTGCGAGGAAGTAACATTAATGCCTCCTCCCTCTTACTGAGAAAACAAAAAGAAAACAGTACTTGCAATTTGTCAGCAGCAGCAACATACAGCAGTAACTCAAGGCCTTATTTTCCCCCCATCTCATACACTGAGGTAACAAGGCACCAATTTTTGTGCTCACCACCACAAAATACTTTGGTAGAATCCTAAATACATCATCCCACAATTCAAATGATCCATTAAAACAATGAAAAGGAAACCAGATTGTCAACAAGAAAATAGTTTAAGATTGTATTTATTATTCAAACGTATGGAACAAAAATGGTAAGTGATGCCAAGCAAATTTGAGTCATACATTAGAGCTAAAAAAAACCTCTCATAGTTTATTTCATGTTTTACAAAATACATTTACAGAAAAAGCATCAAGCATTGGAATCAGCAGAACTAATAAGTCCTTAGCTATCACAAATACTCGGCCACAACTGGGTAGTATACTTATCTATCAGAGAACAGTTCGGTAAAAATAACTAAATTCAGAGCAAGATACATAAACCCATATGCGCCACATTCACACATTCCAGTTCCTGACAGCTCTGCACTCCGTTTCATCCCTACTTACATGAGAAAGTGACCTTTCAGACAATCAATTCTTTACATACATTTACCAGTTACCTGAGATGTCACACACTTTCATTGCACATTCACAGTATCACATTTTAACAAACTTCTGACAAAACAGTAAAATATTAAAGTATTTTTCAATAAAATAATGCAAAATCATACATTTTTACAGTTCACTATTTGAAGTTGAAGCCATAAACATTTCAGTAATCAATCTATGAAGAATATCTGATACAATACTGAAGAAGCATTGTTTTTATTGGGAATATGACTGATACACCAAATCCAAAGCAGTATGCATAGAGATTTACATACAGGGGTGTGTGTGTATATCCCTATACTGTAAGGTTTGTAAAAATGTAACTTTTATTTTCTGATGAACTCTGTACAGACTTTTAAGCCTATTTCATTAGCTAACACGGTATGTGCCTCAAGCTCCCGTCATTAGCTAAGAAGTCACATCTTGAAGATGGACAGATCTACCATTAGTTCAGTGCAAACAGGTTGGCATAACCAGGATAAATCATACCACATGACACTTCACTTTAGCTGAAAGCAAGCAGTAATCAGCCCCTAGTGTCAACAGTTTAATTGTGTTTTTAAAGAACTGTGTATCATGTTACTGTGGAAGTTATAACCCTCAACTGGAAGACTCTAAGGAGGTAGGCTACAATCCAGCCACCTTTAGCCCTAGCTCCAAAACCACTATCTGCGAGTAAAGCCCAGAAGGCACATAACACATTGTCGTGGTTAATGCCTTCCCTTGCTATTTGCCCTGAATTACACCACACCAACTTAGCTTTACTTGACTTCTGAAAATAGAAAAATTAAGTTCATCAATCAGCTCTGCAGTTAAAATACAGTTGATGAAGCATTAAATACAGGAACACTTGCAGAAAGTAGCAGTCTAAGACACCAGGCTTTCCAAAACATTTTTCTTACTATGTTACTGCTTAAAAGCAAGTAAAATGGCAGAAACCAAGTGTTTGGGCACACAGGCAAGATATTCCTGGGTCAAAATAGGGAGGTGAAATATAGCTCTTCCCCCATTCCCAAAAAAAGGTAAGTACAAACAAGAACAAACCAGAAAGAAGTGTTCCTTTTAATTCAGTTTATTACATGAAGGCTTTTGAGCTTGACAATGGTTCTGACATCATTCATTTCCTAAAGCTGCCTCAGTATCAATCAAATTATGCTGCTGTTGAGCAACTTTTGTCAGTAATCTTTCTGACACCCAAATTCGTTATGATGGTCAGCTTCTGTGTAATGACCTCTTGTAATGAAATTCCTAACTCTAATTCAGTCACAAAGAATTTATACCACTAAGTGTACCTCCTGTTTCTTGCCATTTTGAGTTTGGGTTGAAAAGTCCATAATTAAAGACTTCGTAATTTTTTAGACAGATTATACTGTCCATTCAAAATCTATTTATTTCACAGAAATAAAATACACAGCTAAATCAGCAAGTGTCTTGGGGAATCATTGCCTAATATGTATTCAGCTGCACCTGGCTAGTCACCTGAAGTGCCAATACATGAACTATTCCATGAAGATTAACAATTCTGGCTATTGGGGAATAAGCATACTCAAAGTGTGCAGCCCACAACTAACTCCAGAAGTTGCCTTTCTATTTTACTCTCAGCTGTAAGAGGCTTGTTTAAACAAAAGCCTAAAGCAGTTAATTTCCCTCCAAAATTTTCCACTGCAAACTGAACTTCAATTACTGAGCAGCAGATGGCACCAAGTGTCACACTATCATCTCTGCATGTCATTTGCTCAACATTCAGTTAGCTGAATAATGGATTCCTTTCAGTGAAACTTCTTTAAAACAGAAGTAACTGAACTTGGTGTAAGTTTATACGTGAACACCAATGCAGAAGTTTGTGAGCAGTACAGGAATCAATCTTCAATGCTTAGAAATGTAATTAGTTTGGTACATGAGCTGCATAAATAGTCCTAATGTGCCTACTGAAGAAAACCACTTCAAATCCTATACAAACACATGCAAAACAGTACTATAGTTCAGAATAAATTACAAACCAAGAGATTTATCTGATGGACAGGACTCAGGAGGGATCTGGGAAAATGTCAGTCTAACAGCTGCATTAAATAGTAGCAAAAAATATACATAAATTAACATCTGGATGATGATGTTGTCTATTTTATTCATGTTGTGAAGACTCCTCTCTCAGAGATCCCCAGTAACTTACCTCAGAACTTTCTGCTTCACTAGCAAAAGATAAAGAAAATGGCAAAGTCTTTCAAGAAGCTCCTACTCCAAAGCACTCTAAAGTACAGACAGCATGAGAATTTGGCTCTGCAAGCATATTACACAATGTCAAGTGAGGTACAGTAAGGTTAAACCAGCCAATCTGTGTTTTCTTTGAAAGACATTTCCTCTAGAAAGACCCCAAACCAGGGGTCGTTCTTAATTCATTGCTTCCTTGACTATAAAAAGAAATTTAAAATCCATGGTACTTTTACTGAACTCTTTTCCCTGACTTTTATACAAACACCAATAAAACCATCCTAACAATAAAGCCACATCAAGAAGCTCCCTTCTCCACTATAGCACTCTGAAATGGCATCAACAACTTTAAACAAGAAGCCTTAGTATATCCAATCGCATCAATGAAAATCTGCTGCTGATGCTTTTTGGACACATCACCACATGATTCAGCTTTCACAAAAACCACTGCAGGAGTTGCAGGATTGACTAAATTAGCTGTTCTACAATCCTAGCTTCTGAAACATCCCAAAGTATTATTTTCTTTAAGGTAACTAACGCACACAGCTTGCTTCCTCAAAGACTGGGTGGTTCACTTCAAAGTATGAGGAAGTTAAGCACTTAATAAGTGTTACAGCAACAGATCAAAATAGCAGGGCCACAGAGTAAGCTTCAGACTTGTTAGCCAGAGGTTTGTTGAGTACATTTTGGAACAAGAGAAGATAACAGCAGCCCATTCATTAGCTCTCTCCCTGTGAGAACATTACAAATTTTGTGGGCAGAGAAGCATTAACAGAGAACTGGGGTAGGTGGGAAAGGCATAAAGAATAGGTTTGGTTTTAAATTCCTTCAGTGAAATAGCCTGGTATAAATATTGGGTAGCTGAGAACTTGCTAAATCTCGCATTCTTAGAAGTATCCTACACACCAATGGGGAACAGAAGGGAAGATGAGATCTGACTTACAAGAGACACTTAAACTGCAAATAAATTAAGTGGCATAGAACAATGACAGTAAAAGTTATTAACCTAGCATCAAAGCATGATACTAAGGCAATGTTAGGACCTCCGGCAAATCGGGAACATCAGGGTTACAGAGTTATTTACTGACAGGCTGAGAAAAAATGCTGAAAAAGTCTTTTGCAAGCACTGAGACCCACAGCAGGATGACTCAGCTTATGGGAAGACATCTAGGCTAGAAACAAGAACAATACTACACAAGCTATTAAAAAACAGACACACCAAGTGAGACACCAAAATTAATCAGGCGCTTTATTTCGAAGGAAACAAAACTTCCACAATTACGAAGCCAGCAAAGGGGATACATTTTAAGACACTGTCAGCAATAGATCAAATACCCCAAGTCTCTCAGTTAGCAAGTACTGCTCCATCTGTAACTTTGAATCTGGAACAACTTAAAGAGTTCAAAGCCAGGGACAGTTTGCCCTCTGGCCACACCAGGTTTATCACAGACTCACTTCTTCAAAAGCTACTGAACTGTCACAAAGCAGCTGAGAGCTGAACATAAGACTTTTCAATTGGTATTTCAAAATAGATTGAAAGAAATCTAACTTTACTATTTTACCTGTTAAATGCACAGAGTGATGCCATGCTTCACTGAACTGGGTTTGCTTAAAAATTAGCTACATCCTGAAAACACCAAAGTGACTGATGAGTCACAGGATGTCCTAATTCTTATTCAAAGACAGAAAAATAAAGTAAAAGTTCTGAAATTACTATCATGTATTTCCAAGGCATGCATTTTGCTTCTGCCCATCTACTTGAGAGAGCAAAATGGACAGTCACAGATAGATATTAAATTAAAAACTGGTAAAACACTTCTGTTACCCTGATTTTATAAAACAAACTATACATACCCATTAAATCCATTGACAATTTTCAGGATTCTTTCTTTCATCTCTTCAAAAGGAATATATTCCACATTTGGATTGGGAGGCCCTCTTGGTTCAGGAGCTGAGGTTCTGAAATCATCCATGACTTTCTCCAGTTTGAATATGAAATAGCTTTTAAATTGAGACCACTGAACCCTGTAGAAAACATAAGACATACGCAAGTCAGCCCTAAACCCACAGAAAACTATGTTTGCAAAACAACACTCATGCTGTTTATGCCAGTTCTAAGATAAATGAGGCAAGTAATGCAGTATTATTTTTCTTCTTGAATTTAAAGCATGGTAACTATTCAAATAATTACAGAAGAACAATATCATGCAAGTCAATTGCCATTAACAACAGGGTAGGCCATTTCCTTTGAGAACCAATACCCACTTCCAATTGAAACCTCTATGTGAAATATGTGCTTGTTCTCCAGTTTACCAGTAAGCCTACATGCCACCTAAAGCCTTCACTGTGCACTCAAGAGAAGGGAGGAAAAACCAAAAACAAGAAAAAAGGAAAGAGAAGAAGCATTCCCAGTCTGGAAACCACACAGGAACTGCACACAGCATTACCTGCTTCAGTTACAAAATGTTACTGAAAGGCCTTTTGTAACTTAACTGCTTAGTATCCAGGCACCTTAAAAGCATTTAACAGCACCTCTTTTCCTCAGAAAGGCAAATATTTTGTGTATCAGTTAGAACTTGCTGATGCACATTTCACCAAAATAACTGACTCCTGAAAAACATTCCCACAAAATAATTAAGGTCTTTCCAAAGTACCTTCTGCCTTACAATGTAGAAGCTTTATTATTTACAGAATCCTATATATTGAGATTTTCAAGCAAAGGTGTCTCACATTGCATACAGTGGGCAAAGTGGGAAAGTGCTGAGAATACCCTTCTGTACCCATCACCCTACACAACAGCCAGAAGTACTTCTGGGCCTCCTTTGGCTACTGTGCTTGTTAGCAGCGTAGGGAGCAACTTGAAAGCAACTGATTTAATTCACATACTATCAATTTCATTGCTTTACTGCTAATGCAGGATGAGGATGCTGATGGACGCAAAGAAGGAGCAGGGAGAACAACAAATCAACAATAAAGAAAGAAACTCTCCCTGACATTTATGTGTAGCATATGCAATCTGGAAGAAGTTCAGATCAAGCAAGCGTAAGACCTGAACTGCTGCTGAAAGAAATACTATTTAGCCACAGGCAGTTTCCACAGGTTGTCACTGGTAGCAGTTCTATCTTAAACAGCCCAGACTACCTTCTACCTCTTGTAACATGACCTGTTAGGCTGATGCAGCTGTCTGTGCTGTGAGCTACATGTGGCGACTCCCCAGCAAAGTGACAACACTTCTTTCCTGCACACCATTCCCAAGCACTGGTACTACCAAATATAAACCAACACACCATTGAAGTTACATTTGCCTACTCTCTCCAGAAACACACTGCCATGTTATTTTTGCCTTCATTTTCTTTTTTGGTCTCAATGAAGTTATTACAAGATAAAAAGGGGGAAGCTTAGCTCAGGTTTACCTAACAGATGCAAATAACCCCCAGCCTTTTACTAAAAATGATAAATTTGAAAATGGGGGAATCTGATGAGGAAAGCAACTTCCATTTTCCTTACAATAAACCATTAAGCACCTCACAACAGAGAGCACAGGCTTTAGAGAACAACAGAACCAGAAACTAAAATGGAAAGTAATAAGAAACAAGGTCCCAGAAGAGAATGCCATAGATACATTGCACAGCATCATTGAGCCTCACTGGATTATTGCTCCAATCAGCATTATACAGGCAAAGCTGAATACTATGTTTCTCGTGTACAGGCATTACTACTACAAATGTTAAATTAAAAAGCTGTCCAAGAGCTATTACAGAGCTGTCCAACTCTGCAGTGCTACCATGTTACCAAAGCTTTCCTAATAAGCCACAGATCTAATACATAAGCACATCACAAAACACACACAGAGAAGACCTAGTAAATAACCTCATGCCAGAGCAGGATTACTCCCAGCAGAGCATCCCAAGAGCTTTACTTGCCTCATGAAAGGAGATTCTACCATTATTCTAAATATTCTTTGACATCCCCATTTTGGTATTTTTTCCACACTTTAAAACAGAAGCTGTTCTTTCTTTTCATTGTTACTTCCTTCTTGCTCAATATTAACTTATCTTTTCACAGACTATTAACCCAGTGTTGTGTTGCTGAAATAAACCTAAGTCTAAAATGGCAACATATAGCTGGACAGCAGAACCCACCAGCTCCTCTTTACAGACTGAAGTCTAGAAAGCTGCCACTTGTTTTAAACCTACGTAATTTGCTTTAGTATTTCCTCTATTATAAAAAAAGCTAAAAACTTGCATCTGCAATACACTGCACTACTGATATAAAAAGCTTCTTTCATCCTGTATTTCAAATATACTTGGTAAGTGACTGCCAACCAGGTGATACAGACCAGCTTACAGACAGAAACAGCAGAGTTTAAGGATAAACTGATCCTGCAGACACAAGCCTGACTACAGCTAACCCAGACATAGCAACGCCAACTTCATCAACTAAACAAGCTGCTGCTAGCAGCAGTGTAACCACAGCAGCAGGAGCTCAAGACAAGCTTGCTGTCCAGACATTTACCCCATTTTTCAAGCAGGTTTTTCTCATCACTGCCGAATTCCCTGCTGCTGGGGCTGCACTACTAGCACTGTGAAACTTAACTGGTTAAAAGCAAGTGGTATGCTCACATTTCAAATCACAGATGGAAACAGTTGTTTATGGTACAAAATGGAGTTACAAGTCAGAGATGTCTCATGCTTCTAGATCTCCTGAGCTCAGTGTTGTAATTTAGACATTAACATACACTCCCAATTAGAGGATGGTCTTGAAGCACTTTGAATCTACGCAACTAGTTTCTAATGAACAGCTTTTATCCCAGTAGCAGAAAGTTACACAGACTCCAGCCACTCAACAGGAAGTACTATTTGTACCGTGAAGACTGAGTAAGCTCCAGACTCATCGATCGTGTAGACAAAATTACTCCTGCACTGGAAACACAGCGGATTCCCGGTCAGCAGGAAGAAAGAGAAAAGGTTTCTGGAGTCTACAATGCAGGTCACTTTTCTCTTTTAGGCCTGACACTTCTATCATTATCCTAAGATGAAGAATCTCTAACTTGTTGTCACGGTTTAAGCCCGCATGAAGTTCATTCACTCACTCCCCCCTCTTTCTTCCCCCAGTACTAGGGGGATGGGGAGGAGAATTGAAAGAACACAACTCCCACAGGTTGAGATAAGAACAGTTCAGTAACTAAGGTATAACATAAACCACTGCTGCTACCACCAATAATGATGACAAGAGAAATACAAGGGAAGAGAATACAATCGCTCACCACCGATACCCAGCCCCACCAAGCAGTGCACCCCCACCCTTCTGGGTCTCTGCACTCCATTTTTCCATCCTGGGCATGATGTGCTGTGGTATGGAATACCTCTTTGGTCAGTTTGGGTCAGGTGTCCTGTC
>JASSUY010004425.1:0-20365 GCA_032466535.1 Forpus xanthops
TACTGGTCTCCAGCTGGACATTGAGCCATTGAGCACAACTCTTTGCATGCAGCCATCCAGCCAGTTCTTTATCCACCGAGTGATCCAGCTATCAAATTGATGACTCTCTAACTTTGAGACAAGGATGTCATGTGAGTCAGTGTCAAATGCTTTGCACAGTTCCAGGGAGATGACATCAACGGCTTTACCCCTGTTCATCATTTCTGTAGCCCCATCGTAGAAGACCACCAGATTGGTCAAGCAGGATTTTCCCTAGTGAAGTCCAAACAACCAAACCCTCTGTCTTTAGCTTAGGAGCTGTATGCTGCTGGAGACTGGAAGAGCATATCAGGGAGGCAAGATATATCTTTCTCTTGTTCTGGTAGATAACCTCTAGGTGTATGCTGTTGGACACTGTGCACTGCAAGGTGTTGGACTAGGTGGAGAGATCTCTAAGCTGGAGTGGGTTGTTCTTAGGTTCATCAATGTTCCAAATTTTCTATTGAACTTTTAAGTACAATACTGCACCAAATCTTTGTTAATCATTAAAATATTATGAGTTGAAAAGCCCATGAAAGACGTTTTTGTTAACAATTATCATCATCATCACAGTGGCAGAGCTCTGAGTCTTCAGTGACTGCCATTTCCTGCTTTTTATTGGTCTGTGTGCAAGCATATGGGATGCACATGGCTTGCAAATACAAAGGAGAAACTCAACTGCATATTGTTGTTGGTATGCAATAGAAATTTCATTTGGTGCCAGCCTTGTGGCGCTGGAAGTAGCTTCTCCTAAAGAGAAATAACTGCCCCTGATGTCAGACTTCAAGAGAAAGATAAGGTCGTCTTGTAAATTTGCATGGGTTCTATGAAGACCACAAGATCACTGTCATCTCCTGATACTTTCCTGGAGAGACTCTTGGCATGACACTGGAGGGTGGCTTGTATCAGAATACACCTTGCAGGGCTGCTGCAGGTGGCTGCAATTGACCATGAGCAGGCACTGGAGGGCTGCAGCAGCGCCAGTGCAGAGCTCCATGCAGGTAAATTTAGTAAGCAGAGCAGGTAGGCACCTGCTGTGCCCGACAGGTGGAGAAGCAGCAAAGTGCATATTGCTCTGCTATCTGTGCCTGTGCCAGAGCCATACAGAGGTGAGGTAAGAGCTGGATTATGTCAAGCGGTTGTTCCTGCTGGAGGGCAGAAGAGGAAGGCAGGGAGAGGACGCCTAGCCCCTCCCCTGGCAATGTCAGACCTCATCTCCTTGACAGCAGAAGAGCTGGTGTGGAGATGCAGGATTCGCTTGTCCTTACCAGTCTAATTGATCAACCCTCATGCCCAGAGCCTGACAGCTTGTCCACCCTCTCCCACAGGAAAGACATAGGTCCTTTTGTCTCTCTTGAACAGGAATAAGTAAGTCCCCATTCATGCTGATTCATTTTCACCTCCCATGCTGCGAGGCCTTGAGCATTTAATGCCCACTGCTCAGATCTGTAGTGCAGACAGACCATGAAGACAACTTGGGAAATCTACAGGCTTTTTGTAGCAGAAATTTCCAGGCTTAGGTTAGCAGGTCCCTGTTGGGAACTTCAGCACCTACCCCATGTTGGTGAGAGCTGACCAGACTTGAAGCTTATGAGGCTTGGCAGGACCTCAGCGAAACAAATCAGAGCTCCATAAAAGTTGGGAACCTGGTGCTGACACATAGAGTTCCCCCATGATGAAATCCTATTTCTGCTGCAGACTGATATTTGCTAATTGGAGAGAAGATGCCGTGGTACAAGTGAGAAGTGAGTTCTTTGTGCCTGCCAGGGTCACAGGCAAGCCTGTCAAATTGAGTGTGTGCCCAAGAGCTTTGCTGAACCTCTGCTTGGACTTACACAGCAGCTTAAAAATATTCTGCATGCACAAGTGCTTTTCTGAAGCAGAGCCCTAGATAATGCAGACCTATCGGTCAGGAAGTGTCATGTTTTTCTTGCTAGGGATGTGCTTTGTCCCTCTCAGCATGAAGTTTTAAAGCTTCATAATTTCTCTAATAGGACTAATGCAATAGGCCAGACTCTGCAGTTGAAGCATATACATGATTCCCTGAAAGCTAATGGAAAATATATACAAATTCAGTAGTTGGCCTATCCTCTAAAGTCACCTTCCTTGTATCAGGCTAGGCAAGTATTTTGCTCCTCTTGCTGAGTGATTTGCAAAATACAAGCTAACTTGGCTTTGCTTGAAAAAAGCTGTCCCCAAATTATGATTTATAATAATCTAGATCCATTTCATTTCATCTTTATATTCATGTCAGATCAGAGGAGGGTCGTAGTAGAAAATAAACATTTTTCTGAAAAAATAACAAGGGCATCGTTATGATAATTGCAACATAATTTGCTCCATTTACTGTGTGGGTTTTCTTCTTTTTTCCTAAATAAAATAAAAAAAATAAAAATAAAAAAGAAGGATAAATGGTTAGAAAACCATGCAAAACCAAACCAAACAAACAAAAACCCTCATCAATTTTTAGCCAAATGTTTGTCTGTTGTTAATTATAAGAATCTGAATTTGCTGGCTGACTTATGACTATCTTTCCACAGAGAATAGCAAACCATATGCCCCTTAACTAGTACTAACCTGTCAAAGTTATGTTTTTTCTGAAAGCAATCTGGAGTGGCTAGTGTACACACTGCATCTGTTTTGCAGATTAAGAGAGAGGAACACAAAGAAAACCATTGTACTGTTGCTTTTTTATTGGCTTGTCATGTAATAGCTCAGAGGAATATCACAATAGTTAAAAACTGAGATGAAAGTGCTGTGAACCTGGTAAGATTATTTTAAGTAATTGTGCTAATTATAAGCCTATTAAGCCAGGTACAAGTGTCTGGAAAACATGGGATTCCTACATTTCTGATTTTGTACCCTGACAGAATTCTGGCAAAATGGTATATATGCATGTACATTTAGATGTATGTTAAGTTCCAAACCTTGAATATGGAAATGCCTCCTTAAGGAGCACTCCTTAAAAGGCAAAGACATTTATTTTTTTTCCAAGTTTTGTTACTTTACTAGTTCAATTGCTTTGAATAAGGCTATGGAATTGACTTTTCATCTGTAACAATTCTTGCCAGAAATTATACTGTCTCACTAAGAAATATTTCTTTGTTAAATTTGTCCAAGGGGAAAATTGCAACATCACTTACAAAAAAAAAAAATCTCTGTTAACTTCATTTTATAAAACTGCTGCTAAGCATCATCAGTTCATGACAACCCAAAGAGAATATCCTTGGAAGCTAAGCCTGCAACACTATTCATGTGAATGATCCTCCCTCACATATCCATGGTTTTGCTTATCTGAACTGCGAGATCTGCAGGACTGAGTGTCGCTCCCTGCTCTTACAGTGGAGCAGTCTGATTTTACACAAGTGGCCTTATGAAAGCCAGCAATCTCTTCAGATAAAGGAGCTCTTCACAGAAATGAAGGGCTGTTCCTTTGTTTAGTCTAGGGATGTACCCTATATTTAGGTCACAGCAGTTCTGCTTACCCAAATGTCATCCACTTGGTAACAATTTGCGAAAAACTGAATTCCATTCTTGACTAGTAGTCAGATTTGTTTTCTAGGCAACCAGTTCTGTCCTGCTTTTAAGCTTTTTTGGATCTATTCCCCCACTTAGGTAAGGGGAGCACTTACAGACTTGTGTACTTCAAGCACTCAGGCATGCTCATACTTCAATTCCTGCTAATGTGCATGGCTGGATAGATTTTTCAAGCTTCTATCAGAGAAAGGAGAGTGCAAGCTAAGTTTTCCCTGACAGGATTCAAACAAAAGGCCAGGTCTTTGGCTGCAGGTGTTTATTTTAGTAGCATCTTTCCAAAGTTTTTGTGGTCCTCCTTGTAATGGTACTTAAGCACTGCACGATTTTATGTGATTGAGCACAAGGCAACAGAATAAGAAGAGTTTTTCCACTTCAGTACCTTCCTGTGAGAAGATCCTTTAGTTTTAGTGAAAAGCTTCTTCCCTATTACTTTTCTCTGAATGGCAGATCCCAAGGGTGTCCTGCCTGCAGCAAGTATATATGAGTTTCTGTAGCAGCATCTCACAACTGCTAGTAAGTTGCAGAGGAACACTTTTGTACACTGTTTTCTCTTGGATTGAGCAGGGTGACAAGAAATTCTTTTGATACCTGTACCTGAAGTGACCACTGTCCTATGTGTCCCAACTAACAGCTTTCTGCTTGAAGTGGGGGAATACCTGTCCTCATCCAGTTTGCTGCATCAACCTCATAGCCTTCTCCCATGGTCTCTCTTAACCTCTCTCTGGTCTTTCATGACATTTCTCTTTTAATTCCCTTTTTCCTGTAAATACTGTGTTTTGTTTTCAAGAAGAATATATTTCAGGGAAAGGGTTATTTTTGCTGTTGCTGGCATTATTTGGTGAGCATCCTCTCTTCCAGTCTATATAAACCCAGACATCTCAAGAAACATAACAAGAAGCCTCTTGTCCAAAAGAGTTAATTACTAAAAGCGATACCAGAAACTCCAAGTGGCAACTGGTCAAAGGAGCTCAAGGTTCTGCTAAGGCAATATTAAATATTAAGTTTGGTGACCTTGAATGTGTTGGATGTTCTTAGCAGCCTAAATAAAGCAGATGCACAATCCTCTCCTGTGCTCATAAGCTCACAAACTCCTATGTTAGCTTACATATTGTTAAGAGCTTATCACACTTACAAGCGTCCACTTGGTTAAACACCACTTGAGAAGATTCCCATCACTACAATGACCATGACTTCAGCATGGCAGGTTCCTAACTCAGTCATGCCTTAAATGAGAGCTTTTCAGCTCAAAGGATGTTGGAATTAGGCCTGATTTTATTTATTTATTTATTTATTTATTTATTTATTTAAACTAGGATTTCATACACTAATCCATGCTGTACAATTAACCTCTCTGCAAAGGGTTTCAGCAAGGCCAAGGAAAGTAGCAAAGTGGGACTGTAAAGCAACAGAGAGGTGGTCCAGTCAGAAGAGCAGTTTGTGCCATCCCAGCATTTACCCAGCTCCCTCAGTCTAATGAGAATAATTTCTTTTCCTTCTCACTCTAAGAGAAACAATGAAAAACTTTGGTATGTTGTTGGTGGAGCACAGTAATGTACTTTTCAAAGACAGGCACGTACAAGGACATTAGGGAATGTGTCTTTGTTAAAAAGAAAAAACAAGAGAAAACGAATTGTAGAAAACATAAACAAGTGGTTATTTGACCTACTGAACAGAGGAGGAATTGTTTTCCCTGGGACATCTATTTTTGTGTGGTTTCTCTGGTGTCTAATAATACCTTGCAGTAATTTGCGCTAATTTAAGTGTGCCCTTCACTAGCCTGCTCATTCCTGTGAAATACTGGTGAAGTTAATATCTTTGAAGCTTCTATAAAGGTTTGTAAATTGGTTGATGGCTTCAAAAGGTATCAGTGAGAATGCGTAGTTTGTGTGAATACATAACTATGGCTTCCTTAGTGAACCAGGATAAAAACCTCATTTAGAAAATTATTTCACTACCTGCAGCAGAGCAATTGCGGACAAGGGGATTTACCAGTTTAGAATTGGGCCTGATAACAACACAGTGGTTTATGTATTAACCACATCTCTCTCCAAGGTGTTTCTCCCCTCCCTAGTTTCTAGCATAATTTTTCCTAGCATAAAATTGATAGCTGTAAGCATTATAAGAAACGTAATGATACTTTATAGCAAGGGTGACATTTACAGGAGGCTTCGTAAATTGAAAATGCATCTTGAACTTCCTCCCTAAGGAAAAAAACAGCATAGTCCAAGAAATTTGCAAAATCATGAACTTGAATTTTGTTTGGTCTTTGCAAAATATCTCAATTGTTTTGAGTATGAGCCAGACGGCCTTAGCATCTGCTTGGAAATATTTTACATTAAAATATTCGCATTAAAAAAAATTATTACAAAGAAGCATTTAAAACATTTGTGTGTGGGGAAGAGCAGGTTTAAAACTATTTTTTTTTTTATTGAATCAACTGATTCAGCTTATTCTAATTGATGCTGATCACTGGTAATAAATAACTGCTTTATTTGTCTTCTAGACTGCAAATAACCCTTCTGAAAACAGGTTCAGCTGGATGTGTACACGCATGTCTGGCTCTAAGCAGTGATAATTTCAAGTGAAGTCACTCATGCTCAAAGGTCAGCTCATTTTTATTTTTATTTTTATATATTTTTAAACTGCATTTTGAGAATTACGAAACTGCTGCAGTTAAACCGTATGAAACTGATAGAACTGTGATATTCTTCACAGCAGCCATGTTACGAAGGGAGTTAGCCAACTAATGGGGAAATCAACCAATATGCAGTTTGGGCCAACCTGACCTTCATCATCTTCATTTTCTAACTGCTGTGTACAAGTTTACGGACTCTCTAGGATAGAGGTGGGAACTGTCTTCTAAAATTGGACTTCTGTCACCGCATGCCTTTCCTTGAAGGCTCTGTATACAGCTCATGTCTTTGATTTCCCAGCAGCTGTTGTTTTAAATGAGGATTTTTTCTGTCTAGATCACTTTAGTTTCAGAAAAATATGTAGCAACTAATTCCCATATCAGAACAGAAAGTTATTAATTTTTATTTATATTTTTTTGTCAGAGGTTAGATTTTTGCCCTGAAGGCTACATATTTTTCAACTTTTGTGAAATCTTTGTTTAAGCAGTTTGCACCTTGCACCGTGAATTTTCTGAATACCTACTGAATAACAGAACTGGTTGTGAACAGAAGTGGCATGGATGCAAGTCTGCATGAGGGATATTAGTCTTGCTCTGTATGAACTTGCAGAGCCTAAAGAGCTTGCAGTGTTACATTTTCACCCTGGCTAGGGTACTGTTTGGAGACTGAAACCTAATTCAGCTCTTATACCATGAGTGCTTTTCATGAGCATTATTTCTCCCAAGGCCAGTGCTACTGCATCACAGACTGCATCACTGGTACATTTTGTTCTCTGCCTATCCATGAGGGAGCAGACGCATTCCAGCAGCATCCTGAGCCTGTGCTGGCTGGTCACATAGGGTTGTAGTTAGCAACACTTGCTGCACATGGCTGCTCCACTCCCATTTCCCTCCAGTCAGTTTGATGCCAGGTGCACTGCCACAAGGTGCACTGGCTAAATTAACTGGAGTAACTCCCTCTGCCTTATCCTACCTGAAAATTTGGTTTGTAAAACATAACCTCTTACACAGGGTCAGAGAAGTCTTTAGAAGAGGAGAAAGATTTTTATATGTGCCTAGGGGGAAAACTAGGAGGAAATATAAAAGGATAATTTGTTTTTACACAAAATAATGAACTCAATTTAACCTGTCACTTAGAAGTACAGTTCTAATCGTGTACTGAACTATGTAATGCACAGTGCAAATGAAACTTCATAATGCCTGGCATGATAAACTCCAGAAAGGCTGTCAGCTGTGTGATTCCAGTTTCACTTTGAGAGACACGGATCCTGCAGACACCTCATTGCCTTGTATTACACAATTGTCCAGAGACAGATGCTCGAAGACAAACATTGTGCTGCAGGGGGATAAGGAATACACTGTCACATGATATCTTCATCTGCTTAACCCTTGGGCTGTAGCTATGAGGTCAGAGCTTGCTAGCATGTTTTGCACAGACTTTCAGGCTGTACTTTTGGGGTTTTTTTTTGTACTCTCACAAGCTTTATCATATAAACACTTTTCATAAAGAAAAAAACAAACAAACAAACAAAAAAAACAAAGAAAAAAAAAACCCACAAAAAAAAAAAACAAACCAGAGGAACTGCAGCTACAAGTTATTAAAAACACCACCTCAAAGGTAGCTGAGTTCCCATAGAAGTAAGGGTATAGAACACTAGTTGAGAGCAAAGTTGTATCTGCTTAGTGTGAGTTTGAGGAGACCTGATTATGGTTAAGCATCATATCATGCTCGTGCATGTGTTTGTGTGTGTACGTGTGCTTTTTTTAAATACAGAGGGTAAGCGATCTCCCAGCCTGCAGGAACCATAGAGGAGAACAAAGATGCATTTCGATAATGTGAGTGGGAAGGATATGATGGTGTGAGGAGTATTACTTTACAAATAACACAGACACAAATGGACAGAATTCAAATTAAATCAAGAATAGGTTAATTTTTGTGTAATTATGTTTCTACAGCTGCAGCTTGAGAGTCATAGGAGATGTATCTTGTTCTGCTAAAGAGGACAGAGGGCTTCAGTAGTTTAAGCCTGAATACAGGGAGGAGCATGGATAGCCTAAGTGCACACATATTTCTGTTAGTGCAAAAGTATAGCTGCATTGTATTTATCCTGCTTCTCCTGGCAACTAAAAGAGGCATCTCACACAGCAGAGAGAAAATCTGTATGAACCATACATGAGAGAACAGAGGAAGACCACTAAAGGATGTACTGGTGTGTGGTTAACAATGGAGGAACATCTGAAGGGCATGGTGTTTGTTAGCGGTAGGCTGCAGTTTCTCAGCAAGACTTCCAATTAGCTCAGGAAAAAAAATTAGGTTCATGCAGTACAATCACAAACAAATACTAAGAAGATAAAAACATTGGACTCATGATTTTTGGCTTCTTTCCCTTCCTTTTTCTGCCTCTCTTCCCAATTCTCAGATATGTTTCTGGTCATTGTCCAGCAATTCATTCTTTGCATCTGTTCATTGTTTATTTGCTTGCTTGGTGAATCTGCAGTTATCTTTCTGTTTTCTCTTACACTCCTTTATCTTTTTTATTTATTTTTTTTGCTCTATTTTCCCCTTGATTTCTGATTTTACTTCAATTTGATGCCTTTCTGCCCTTGTAATTCTTCCTCCTTTTTTTCTAGGCTTGATTCCGGTTTCTCCATGATTTCCTTGCATGTTAACTGAAGGCAGAGTTTCAGCTGGTATAAGTTGCCACAGTGGTCCTTCCTCTTACAGAGTTATTTGCTCTCTCCTCCTGAAAAGCCAGCTTTTCAATTCCTTAACAATATCAAGGAATTCTCCCTAAGATGTGTTCAGCTACCTCACAGGAAAATGTTATCTGCTGTCATTGTTGGATCCACTGGAAATCCAATATCTCATGAGGAATGCCTCATCATAAGATTATGAATCACTGTTTTGCAAAGAATAATTTAGGAGGTGTAATTATTTGACAAGTCCTTCTCATAAATCTGCAATTGTAGTGTGATTTCAGCTGCTTTCAAAATCTAACAAGCAAGGCTATCTGCCCTTCTTTCCTATTTTCAGGCTATCTTCAGCTTGACCACCCGAATGCAAAAGGGCATGGCTGAGAAGAAAACCATATTTTTGCAGGGTATGTGTGTGGACATGAAAAACACCTTACTGTTCAGTCGAGATCTTACTGTGATCTGAGAAGTAGTAGCTTCTTAACAGTATGCGGCCAGCATGTACTCATTCTTCACTGTGTTTCAGAGAAAGAAAATCAAGCAGCTAGGAGTTTGTACTTTTTTCTTCTGTGTAAGATTAGCAGCATGAACTCTGATAAATTCATGGCAACATCTTACTTGCATATTTTACTTTGCCAAATTCCATATTAGTTTCAAAGTGAAAAAAAAATTGCTCAGTACTTCAGGTAGTATTTACCTTACCTCTTCATCATTATTTAAATGCTGGCTGTCCAGCTTAAACTTGTTGATGTGGAATTCTCTGGAGTCCATATGGAGAGATAATTCTATCCTTGGCTGTGTCTGGTTGCTTTTTGGAATGGTCTCTCTTAGCCTACATATTGTATAGACAACTTAAGTAACTCTATCTATACCACAGAGGCTTTTTTCCCAAGCAAGGTAAGACAAATCTCATTCTTCTCAAGTTGTCTGCAGAGCTACTTCGTTCTCTCCTGATACAGAGTTGTGAGTGGAATAATTTCTGTGGTGCGTGAAGTGAAGCCTATGCACAGGCTGAATCAATTATATAAATGTTTTCAACAGGTTATGGTTATTATAGTAATATAAATGTAGGATTGTTCTTGAGAAATAGTTTATTTCAGAACTTGGGAGCAGCTGGTCTGTAGTACAATTGGGTACTAAAGAAAATCAGAGTAAAACTCTAATACAAAATAAGTCAGTGTTATGGTAACCTTTAATTTGGCTTTCAGTCCTTACAGTTTTACCGTAAGGCACTTTGAGTGCATTCTGATCTCATATTTTTCAAAATACATAAGTAACAAACTCACTGCTGATATCAGATGAATTTCAGGCCCATTATTCTTCAGGATACTAGATGCCCTTTTCTACTCCATTTCCTTGAAAGAATTGTAATGGGGCTAAGTGATAACTTTTCTGGCAGGTTAGTTTTTGGACGGTACAAAAACTATAGGAATACTCGGTCTGACAAATAGCTCCCAGAGACATTGAATAGGTCTGAAAAAAACATCAACCCAGATGAAGCTTTTCAATGAAACCAAAGCCAACTTAGCAAGGTGTTATGTTAAAAAGTAATTGTTCTGTGCAGTATAGACAATAAATTTCTTCATATTTCTTTCACCAGAACTTACAGTAAATAGCACATTGTACAATAGTGAAATCATGCAATGGTATCACCAAACCTCTGGCAATTAATCGCACACTTTTACAAGCACATTTCAGTATAAGTGTAGAAAAAGTTTTGGAAGTTTTCTGGACATTGTCTGACAAGCCATTCTGCTGACACATATGCTAACTGCGAACCTGTCTGGGTTGGGGAGGCAGAGCAGTGCTGAACTGCTGAGTATTAGGGCTGTGCAGCACAGACAGCTTTGGGCATCTGCCTGGGATAATGAGGTTGTGCCACTTTCACCATAATGTATCTCTTTTGGTTTTGAAAACTGGTGTTTGGCAAGCATGTAGGACTAAATAGTGTTATGCTTTTACTATCTGAGAGTTCTCTTTAAATGAGATGGGTTTAAGAAGTGTGATTTACAGCAGATTGTAATGCAATAGCCTCCATTCACAGAGTACCACATCAGTGCACATGATCAACAGCAGCAAGCAGTGCCTACTGTTCAAGGCTCAGCTGCCTTCAAAACCATTTTTTCTGATCATTCCCTCATACAAATCAAAGAACTCCAGACTCAGAGATTAAATAACTGGCACTCAAATAGGTGGAGCTATACTGGTATATACAAACTAACAGAGCCTTGATAGAGGAACACTGCTTGTCTTAAACATAGATGCCTGTTTGGGGAAAAGCCTGGCCTTCAGTCTGTCCTCAAGAGAATTTTCCTGAGGATGGATGGTCTGAAAGAGGAATCTGAACACAGACTTAGATTTTGTTTTTCCATCATCTGGTATGGGAGAGGATGTGCAGACCTCAGTGCTTCACTAAGAGTGCTGTCACCTCCCTAAAGGGAAGGTTTGTTGCTGTGATCCAAAATATTTAATCCGATTCCTCCCTCCATCTCCAGTGATTTCAGATTATATGTAGTCCATAAATGTTACCCCATGCAAACAAGTAAAAGATCATGTGCATGTCTTTACGTGTGTAAGTTAAATCCCCTCTGCTGTCACCAGGGAAGCAAAGTGCCCTGAATAATGATGTCATGCATGTCTTCTTGCTTCGGGCTCTTTGGCAGGGACTGGTTTATAAAGACTAAGGTTTATCATGACTTTCTTTGTATAACAAGAAGCATTATCTGGCAACTGCAGATTTCCTTTTACTTTCATTATATTGGAAGTTAGACTTCCCATATACAGTTAATGTATATCTGCTTGTATCATTGCTGATAAAAATTCTTCCTTGGAAATAAATATTTGTTGTTGTTGAACTCTGATTGTGCCAGTTAATACTGTAAAGGGTTTCCATTTATTTCCCTTTCAGATCACCTATGCTCTGAGGAAGTGTATATAGGCTTAGTGACTATATATTTCTAAAAGCTTTTTGATGCTTAGATTCTAGGCCTGGATTCTCCTCTTTCCTGTGCTTAATCCCTATTGTAGCATGGTTCCTCCTGTGTAGATCAGAGCAGAATCTGGCCTTTCAGATGGGCGTAACTGCTTTATAAATTTGAACATGATACAATATGTAAGCATGACGAATGCTCTATTAGGAGACCAGACCGGACTTTGGTGCCAAACTGGTAATAGTTTACCATTTGAATAGTCACCTCAGGCTTCTTTGCAGCAAATAAAAGAAATGGAAAAGTGAGATTGTACATTCAATGCTAAGTATTGGACTGCTATATTTGCATAGAAGTTCTTGTATTGGGCTAACTGCAAGCTGACTGACAGCTAGGGCCTTGTCAGAAGAGAGAGGCTTGGTCATGGAAGCACCAATTTCTGTTTGTTCACGCTTTGAATGATGTTCTGGAGGATCTTCCTGGGAAGCGCAGGACATCAGTGAAAAATAGAGCTTCTGTCCATGGATAAACTTGGTTGGGAGTTATCCTGCCTACTGTAAAGGTGATTTCTATAGTAGACAGAAATCTACCTTTTTCTGTCACCAGTTTGTTCTTCACAATCTGTTCCACTGGTCGTAACAGTGTAAGTGAAAAAAGAGAGATCTATGAAAACTTTGAAGTGGACTTGCATTCCCTGAAAAACTGAGAACTTTTGAGGGACATGAAAGGAATGTGAAGAATTCTGACAAACTGACCAACAAAACAACCCCAGCATAGCAGCTGCCCTGACTGCCGCTCTGTATGGACTCTAAGCAATACCCTGAAAGTCCAGAGGAACTGCTGAGCTCCATCCTGGCCCTACAGCAGGAGCCAGAATACTTCCAAAGGTAAGAATCATTATTTTCTGTGAAAGTTTTACATGTTCTTCACATAGGAAATGAGGGTTCAACAGTTTCAGCTGTGTGTTCCCGGTTCCAACTTCTAATATTTGCTGGAGTTAGGATAGTGTGAGCATACAGGAGAAAGGAAAAAGAAAAAGGGAAAGAAGGAAGTTAAAAGAGATGTTATAAAGCATCCAGTGTAAGACTTTTCTCTGACCTTGAACAGTTCTGTGATTAAGAGAAGCCTTCTCTGGTGATGGCTGATCTGCCTAAGGAGATATTTCTTCCAATGAATCACAAAGTACCCTGGATGAAGCGTTTGGGTTTGGTGGCCTGCGGGTACAAGCAGCTGGCTGCTGCTGTGGCTCTGTGCAGGAACTGGCTGGACTTGATGTGTGCTGGAACAGGGCTTGAATCTGAATGGGAGTAAATTGGAAAACATATTTCAGGCTGGTTTTCATGCAATTGGGGGATATACAGAATTGTGTTTTCTGTCAGTCTGAATAGGCTGTTACCTCCAAACAACTGCTTTTGTTTTTTGGACTTTAGGAGATCTTCCTGATGAGATCCAGCAATGTAATGCTTCAATTGGGCAGGTAACTCCCTCCAAGCATCCTCCTCAAAGTGGCAAGTAACAGTTTGCCTGCACAGTTAGTGCAGTGCCTGAGTTGTCAATGATAATGAGGTACTACGATTTCCTTTACATCAGCAGGGCATTACTCTATGATGCTGTACTGACCCTTGTTCTAGTTGTGTTGGGTTTTTTTTATGTGTTTTCATTTAAAAAGTATTGAGAGCAACTTGGCAAAATAATTTGGCTGAGCTAAGAGCTACAATAGTTTAATCCAGATTTTATTATACTGAGGCTTCATTATATGAGTGAGTCACTATGCAGTAAGGATTGAACGTCAAGGAGCTTGAGGTTTAGCAAATAACAAACTAATTTGGGATTTGCAAATAGTGAACCTTTTGCCACTATGGTATTCACCCACTTATTTCTGCAAGGGAGTAGTGAATTGAAAACTCTGCGGCTAAAGTGAGCCTTACGTGAGAGGGAGAAAATTCTTCCCCAGAGCTATGCTGGCAGAAATTCGCTCCCTACACATGGCAGGTACACTGTGTTTTCAAATGAGACGTTCTGTGTCTTGCCCCTTCAGCTTTCCCTTCATGTTCTGTGTGTATTGATTTTGTAATACCTACTTTTTGTTCCATTTTCATCAAGCTTTTTTTTTCTCCTTGACTTTTTATTTCTCCCCTCTTCCAGCAAAACACACACCTAATAACATTCAGGTGCATCACTTAATACCAGAGTGTTCACATGGGTTCCGAAAGAAGGAAAGTGAGTTTGCTCAGTCTGACATCAGAGAAAGGACACGATGTAGGGCTCTGTTCGTCAGAACAGTCAGCCATGTAGCTGCAGGAATAATTGTATGCTAGAAACTGGGCAGACACCTAAGCATGCTCTCAAACCATGTGAATCACAGCCATGTCTAACTAAGCATATACCTAAAATACAAGCTGTTCCAACAGGTGCAGGGTTTCATCCTTTCTTCTGCAAGGGTCACACCAACACAGGGGAAGCAATGCTGCTGAATTTGGGCAAGGGCCAGGGCAGAGCGAGCACCAGCGTGCTGTGGGAAGGCAGGAGCTGCCTTAGCACTGAGGCTGAGAGACTCAACCTCCTGCAGGCCAAGCACCATTTCAGGCTGTTCTATTACATCTGTTTCAGGCTCCTGGAGTCCTGGGACTCACTGGGATCTGCTGCATGACTTGATTCTTCCTGAGCCATCTCCTAGCTCCTGGATCCTTCTCTCTCTTTGGTGACAGGATTGAAAGACAGGGTTATTTTCTATTGCCTATCAATCTTCTCTTTCTATGAGCGCAATAGCAGGAGGTCCCGAAGCCTGCCATTGCAAGAGCTATTTGCCAACCACTGGATCATTCTCAGGCCCTCTTTTTACTTCTGTTTAGCATTCCCACATCCTTCATGAAGTGTCATGTCAAATTCACCCAATTCCTTGGGTCAAAACCACAAACAAACCCCAAATAGAAAGAAAAAAAAAAAAAAAAAAAAAGGAAAAAAAAAAAGAAAAAAAAGGAACATTTTACTTTGACTGTCCTAAAGAGAAACACTGTTTTTTTGAATTTATAGAACCAAACAGTTCAGAGTGTGCCTGAGTTAATGGAGTTGTTTCCTTTTTGATCAAATTAAATATCTCATTTGGCCTACAATGTTTTCCATCCTTAGTATTTTGGTTTACTACAAATAAATAAAGGAAATTCTTACTATTTCTGACTGATTTCAAGTGATATGATAATTTTATTATGACCTGCTAGTTAATCGAAGTGTCACAGATATGTTACCATACATGCTTGGAGTCCCAGAGGGTGAGGCACTTCATAGTCATAAGGAACTATGAAAAAAATCCCTTTTATTTCAGTCAACTGCCAAAGCAGCCTAATGTTCCTACCCATACAAGACATTATCTCTTTAAGTTTACAGAGAATATATTTTGTTTTGTATGTCACTACCACATCACCTTCCATTTTTCATCAGTTTACCCATCTTAGTTTCGTAACTATCCCAGCTGAGAACTGCTTACGTTAGTGCCAATAGTCATATGAATTTCACATAATACAGAATAATTAAAGAAACACTTTCAAGTTTCCATGTGAGGAAGAAAGCCATAGGGCACTGGTCAGTCATATGTTTTGGTACTTTCTTTATTTTTAGAAACTCCCACAAATCAACCTATTAATAGACAGAGGGAAGACAGACACAGCTTCTTTTTTATCCCCCCGCGTCCTAACTTTTTGTTGCTGTGGAATTCACATACCACACTTTCCCCTCAGGGAGAGAGAACACTGAGGTTTTGTGCAGCCTCTTCTGGAAAGTTTTCTTCCTCAAGTCCACATTATGAGAGGAGGTAGCTTTGCCCTGCTCACGCACTGTCTAGACCTTTGAGGATGCTCATTTCAGGTCTGTGTGAGGATAGACTGTTTTTTACAGTGCAGTTACTAGAGTTTTCTCACCTGTTTTAAGTGCTCCACTCAGTAGGAACTTGTGCTAATTCCTCTTGGAGGTTACTTGCAATATCCACTGCAGAATTTTCTTGCTCTTGCACGTGACAGGCATCCTATGACCTTCTTTTGCATCCTTGAGAAGAGGAAAGAGTTCTCAGTAGTTAATGCAACTTACTGATATAATAAGGCCTCCAAGTGTAACTGCAGTTACTTAGGTTCAGTAACTACTGGCTGTGCCAATAGTTGAACATATGCTCAAGTAGTTTGCTGTGCTGTGGGCTAACTCTGGATGGATTTATTGGTGGTAATGTGAGAAAGGCAATATAAGTGGGAGGTAAGGTTACCAGCTGGAATTCTTCATTTGTGAATTTCTCCTTCCAGGTCATGATTAAAAAGTGTTAAGTATTATGCAAAAATTCAAAAGCTATTTAAACTTATAGGGGGAGCGAATAAATAGCTCTCTCGTTCACTTTCTCCCTCCCAAACCTCAGCTCCAGACAATGATAACATCTACACAGAGCAATATATTTCTGGGAAATCTCATGGTATTACAAGGGCAGTAAAGGAAATATATAAATGGCACAGAGTGAAATACTCTAGAAAAAAGCATATGATCTGCATTGACTTTTAAGATATCACTAGCCCTGTATGTTAAATGACACCAGCTAGAATTTTTCTTTCCTATCCTTTAGTAGCTCTGACCTTTATATTGTTTATTGCAAAAAAAAAAAAAACAAACCAAAAAAAGATTTTATGTGGCTCTGGAACAAATGTTTTACTGAGAGGCTAATGTAGCTGTAATGCATGCATTGCTTTGAGTATACTGCAGTCAGTTTGCCGAAGATATGGTTGCCATATCTTTCTGACCAGATTTATTGTGCTGATTATTGCTCAAAAATCTGTTGTATTCCAGATGTAATTTGGATGTTCAGAGCTGGGTTGGACCGAGTCTTGGGTGGCATGCTTTAGTGGGAGGTGTCCCTTCCCATGGCAAGGGGATTGGAACTAGATGATCTTAAGGTCCTTTCCAACCCTAACTATTCTGTGATTCTATGAATGTATTCCAGTAATTTATTTTTCTTAGTATTTAGTCCATTGCTGTTACATACAGTAGTCAGACTTACGAGGGGGTAATTTCTCAGATCACTGAATTTCTTGTTAATTACTATTCATTTTTGTTGTTATTATTATTAGAGCATTTAAAAACCCCACCACGATCAGGGCCTATTGTGCAAAGCACAATGTGTACATTTAGGAGGAGACAAGATTAAACAGCCCAGTATAATAATATAAACTCCCATTTTATTGAAAATCAGTATTTTGCTTTCCTCTAGCACAGTAGTTCCCCCAGTTCCTCACAATGAAGAAAGAATTTTTGGCATGGCGAATTCATTGAGTAACTCCTTTGATACACTAGCATGAGCACCACACAGCTAATAAAATGTATTTGCATCTCATATAATCCTTCTCACATTCTTTCACAATAGTTTTTACTGATTGGTCAGCATGTAAAAGTTTTTTCTTAATGTTTCTAGTTAAATGTGAATGCTAGAACAGGGATAAACACCTTTTTGGAGGGTTTATGAACACAGACCTATCCCCTCAGCTGTTGGTAAGTATATTTTCTGCAGTATGTCTTTATCTTGCCTAAGTTGTTAGCCTTTCTCTTCTCTAGTTTCAACAGCATAGTGATGTGCTGTTTTTTCTGACATCTTGTTTGAGGCTATCTAAAAGCTTGAAATGGAGGGCACTGAAGGAGAGCGTAGTTGTTCTAGTTGTGAGCCGCAGGATAATGGTTAATCTAAGGTAAGTCTGTCAAATAAGTAGCAGTGAAACACTGAAGTTAGCTTTTGCTGGGCTTTGTTCTGTCAAGCCCAAAGGATGGTTGTTTAGGGTTATTCAGGTACCACTGCACCTACTTGTGACCTGCAGGACAGATACATTTAATGACTTGATTTAGTGCTAGAACCCTGGAATCCCATCCCAGGGTGGAGCCCTCTTGAGTAAAGTTGCTGCTGTCTCTTAAACTCATGTTGTGAAGCTATAACCCGCTTTAATACGCAGAGGAAGGAGCTCTGGACAGTGACAATGGGAGCTGCCAGTTTGCCCACTCTTGGCATGAACTCCAAATGGGCAACTTAGCTTTGCTGGCAGCCCAGACAGCCTCACATTCACTCACTCTTTTTGACTGATGCTGTTTTAGCTCTATCAGTGGTAACGAACCTTTTCAGCTGGCAGGCCACAATAACCTTAACCTACTTAATAAGCTGTAGTTTGCAATAACCAGAACATTTCTTAAAAGTCATAGACAGCTCTTGGGTAGCTCATGCATTACTCAGCCCTTGCCTCCAAGCAAGTTCATGAGTCCTGAGCAGCGCCTAGGTAAGGAGGAAGCTGTGAGCATGTGGCTGCCTGCAATAGCAGCTTTCAGTCTGCTGCTGCTGGAGCAGACTGCAAGAAGCATTTGCATGACATAGGCCTGTGTTGTTTTCCTGCTTTCTCCTGAGAGCTTCTTGGTTTCAGCACCCTGGTACATTGTGAGACAAATGAATTTCTCTGGCAGTGGTGGTAACTCAAGATGTTTCTTAGCGGCTCTGTGCCCCTCATCCCTAGAGGGATGTGTGGGGAATGGCTAGCAAATATCCCAGAAAGGAGCCATTTAAATCTCCCAGGAGCTGGCTGCAAATGTTCAGAATTGTTCTCTGATCTCTGTAGATCTTCATATTCCTGTACCGATACCCCTGGTTGCCATAGATTTCAAACCTGCAATGCCAACAATGTGAGCAAAAAGATCTCCTCCTGGATAGATTTGGTATGTGCTGATTATTGCTGGGCTATGTAATTGCTAGTGGGACTATCACCAAAAGCTAATGGCTGTTTTGATCTTTCATTTCTTAGGCAGTTTCCTTGAGGGAGGTAATGTAGTGAGCTCCTTCAGTAAAGTGCCTCCATCTCTGCTCATGCAATTTGACCCAACATTAAACTCATTCTGGTATGGCAGCTAAAGAGTCTTTGAAAAATTTCTTGACTTGAAATCAAGCCTAGGAACTGTATTACCCATATTAAGCAAGATAGCAGATATATGGGTCTTCTCAGGTTTCTTTCTTGTGAAAGGACCCCAGTACTAAGAGCTTCTTTTGGTCCAAAGAATGTATTTTCCACATTTGTAAAATTCACACAAGAGGCAATGTCATCATGTAGCAGCACAAGTTTTGCTCCCCATAACTTGGTTTTGTGTCCATAGTTAAGATGTCTGCTCCTACCACATAACTTGCTATGTTACCTGCTAATGACAGAAGTGTTGAATTTTTCTAGCATGGAACCCAAGGATACCAGCATTATTTCTTACCAAAAAGTGAAAACTGCATGTCAGGCCTCAGAAATACGTAGGATTTGCCTCTAAGTTAGTCCTGTCCTAAAAAACCTAAGGTGGGCCACTTCACTGTGTTGTCGTTAGGGCTGTAATCCTGGCTGAATCTTAGAGCTAAGTAAGGCAAACACACCTTATTGTACTCAGATGAGTGGTAGCTTGCTTGCATTTTTGGAGAGTCTGGATGAGATGCTCACTTTGGTGAAAAAGATGTGAACAGAATCACAGTGCCCATGAGCAGCAGTTAACTCCCAGCAAGCAAAGGTCAGAACAACAGCAGGGAGTATTAGGAGTATAAGTAAGCGAAAGGGTATGACTATTTTCTCCAGGATCTGGGAACATTGATCACAGGGGAATATCTACATGTAACTTCTGAAAGGGGGCTTTCTTTCTGCTGTTTTCCCCCAACATGGTCTGTGAGCATTCAGGTAGCATCCCTGCTGTACTATTGAAAGTGGGATCTGATCCCAGACTAGTCTCTTACATTTTCAAAGGACTGTTTCTGGCTAATAGCTTTCTTTAGGAAATGTGCTTCACAGCTTGGGATCATTTCAGGTGACCCTCTCAGGTGACCCTCTCTGGCAGTGGGTATTTTTGCTTCTAGAAGATCTGGAAATGCATTTAAGTGTATGTTCCTTATTTTGTAGTACAGTACTGCTCAGTGCCAAGTGCTGCATGTTTTACTTGTCTCCAGCTGTTACATATGCTCTCTAAAGGTTTGGACTAACATTAGTTTTTAATTCCCCTTCTTTTTTGCTTTTTCTCCTTTTTTAAAAACATGTTTTAACCTGGAAGCACAACAAAATGCTTGGAAGTATTCTAGACCTTTTTTAATTTGTTTACTCTGTTTACACATAGTTCTTATACAAAAGATTTTGAAATAATTGGTCGTTAAGTCAAGGGCTTATTTCTACATTTAGCCATCCTGGCTAGACATTGTCATCAGCAGCCTGACAAACATTATAGAGAGGTCATCTTCCTGCTAAAATAAACTCAAATTATTGTAGAATCAAATAATGAAATTCTAGCTTACTCTCTTGACATGAATCCTACACTGGCTTAGTATTCATCTACTGTTTGACTGGCTTTGTACTTGCAGTGGTTTATAAACTTTCTTCTCCTTCCTGTCATGGGTTCAGCAGCAGCAGTCGTCTTTCCCCTTTAAGTAGTAGCTGGTGCAGCACTGTGTTTTGGATTTTTGGCTCGGGAACAGTGCTGATAGCACCAGTGTTTATAGTTATGGCTTGGAGTGTTTAGGCTGGCCAAGGACTTTCTGAGTTTC
>JASSUY010004429.1:0-26650 GCA_032466535.1 Forpus xanthops
AGAAGGCTGCATGGAGACCTCATAGCAGCCTTCCAATATCTGAAGGGGGCCTATAGGGATGCTGGGGAGGAACTCTTTATTAGGTTCAAACTTAACCAGGGGAAGTTTAGATTGGGTATAAGGAGGAAGTTCTTTACTGTTAAGTTGGTGAGGCACTGGAATGGGTTGCTCAGGGAAGTTGTGAATGCTCCATCTTTGGTGTTCAAGGCTGGGTTGGACAGAGTCTTGGGTTGCATGGTTTAGTGTGAGGTGTCCCTGGGCATGGCAGGGGGTTGGAACTGGATGAACCCTAACTATTCCATGATTCTGTGCTTCTAAGCACTTGGCCTCGTACACTTTGGGGTGTACAAGGTTCTAGCACAGCATTGTCGTGGCCTCCATCTCCTTCATCCACATGGCCAAGGTTTTGCCAGAGGCTGTCAAGGTCTGTAGAGGTCGCTCCGTGCTAAGCACAGCAGTAGGTCCTCCCTGGGTGTGTTGTTTAACTGACCTGATCCATGCTTCAGCCATTCAGGTGATGCAAGGAGGTGGTTGAGTTGCACTGAGCCTGGATTCGTCTCAGAGTGGAAGCACTCAAACTTTCTTGTGTGGCCAAGTGGTTTTCTTCTTGACTGTGGTGGTCATTTGCGCTTTCAGAGAGAGGCACAGTGATTGGAAAAGTTGCTTTTATATCAGTAGATAAAAATACGTATGCATGAACGCAGGCATATATAATAAATGCCTTTGCTTCCTAAAGCAGATGGAGATGTAACCTGGTCTTATGTGAGGTGGCCCTGTCCATGGCAGGGGGGTTGGAACTGATTGATCTTAAGGTCCTTTCCAACCCCAACTATTCTGTGATTCTGTGATTCTATTTTCTCCTTAATCCCTGTCCTGATCTTTGCTAATGTTGCTGTTGAACCTCACAAATGCTGTTTTCCATGTGGATGCCAATTTTGTTTTTAAGGATTCTAGGGAATTGAGGACGTTGTCCTAAGGCTCAAAGCTAGCAATGTGGGCTTGCTGCTGGACTTGGGTTGCTATTGCTCTTCTCCCAGCATGCAGCTCCATATCCTTATCAATGTGTTATTCCCCACTGTGGCGTTGCTCTGCAGAATGCTCTTAAGTGTGTGTGGAAGGGAAAAGAAGCCATTATACAGCCTTCTTCCCCAGCTGCCAGCATGTGATGTGAGCAATGGTGACCCAGAAAAGCTTTTCCCTGGGTGATGGGTTGATCTGGTACCTCCCCACGCCTGCCTTCATGTGGATGTCCCGATGTTTAGCATTCAGTGCATGACCCACCTCAGAGCAGTGGGCTTAGAGCAGTTAGAGCCTCACAAAGCTGTCAGCGTATTTCATGGTTTCTCAAACCAGTTACTTGGCCAATATTTCCGCACTGGTGTGATTTCTGGCCAGATTTCACCTCTGTGGTGATCCCTGCTTAGTGAGCAGAGCTGGCTATGCTCTGCAGACCTTGTGGCTCCCTTCTTTCTGCCTTTTCCCTTCATCCCAATGCTTGTGTTAGTGCAAGCAAATACGATAATATCCATGTCATTTTTATAGCAAACCCTCCTCAAAGTGACAGCCGTGGGCAAAATCGTGTTGATGTGGTGCGTTGGGATTGCTGCTTTGCTGGGCCCTTGTCCTGATCAGCTTAGCATTGAAAGAGTTGATGCTCTGAGCTTCCTCGGTTGCCTGTCTTGAGAAACCCCATCTCCGATTAACCTGGGATCTACACAAATTCCCTGGTCTTTCCCAAAGAAGAAGGGACGTGTTCTATGTCAGCAGCATGGTTTGAGTTTGGCACAGCAGAACATACAACAGGAAGGAAAGCTTTGTGTGTTTGGATGTGAACATTGCAATCTTGCCCGGGGATGTGTGTGCTGCGCACAGTATAGGAAGAGAGTTTCTTGTGTTTTGGGAGAGTTTCTTGGATAGGGAAAACCTGGATGTTGAGGAAAGATTTGTTTAAGGTGGAGGGGAATACAAGGAAGTGAAATCACAGTTTCTGTGGTAGCTACTGCTAAGGACAGCTCCTGGATGTTTGTCAACTTCGAAAATGAGCTTAATCTCCAGCGTTAAGGGTAAAATTAAGGGATTGTTGAGAGCTTTCCTGGGGTGTACAGGTGTTTGGAGCAAGCACCGGCACCAGAAAAGGAGCTATGGAAATCAAAGAATCACAGAGTGGTTTGTGTTGGGTTGGAAGGGAGCTCATCCAGTTCCAACCACTGCCATGGGCAGGGACACCTTCCACTATAGCTGGTTGCTCCAAACCCTATCCTGCCTGGCCTTGGGCACTGCCAGGTATGGGACAGCAACAGCTTCTCTGGGCACCCACCCTGTGTCAGTGCCTCAGCACCCTCACAGTGAAGATCTTCATTACGTCCAACCTGAACTTCCCCTGTTTCAGTTTGAACCCATCCTATCGCTGCAGTCCCTGATAAAAGAGTCCTTGCAGCTGGTGGTTGGCTTTCTGGGCTGCAGGTGCACCCTGCCAGGACATGCTGAGTGTAATTCAGGTATGTTGAGCTTATATCCAGTGTTATTCGTGCTTCCCAGCCTCCCTAAGCTTCATGGAACTGCTGGTGGATGCCACCATCACCTATTTTCCAGCCTGTCAATGTCCTCTCATGCAGCTCAGGTTGGATAGGGGAAGGATCAGAATATCATTACTCTCTCTCCCTCTATCACTTGACTACCATCTTCGGGTTGGGATGCTGTGACAGGGCTGACAATTTAATTTATTCATTTATCCAATTCTAAAAGAAACAGGGATTAATCTTTCTCTTTTGACCTGTAGAAACTGGCTCCACAGCCTAGGCGCCTCCTTGTCTTAAGAGCAGAGACATCTTTGCAACCCCCTTCATCTCTACAGCGAGCTGCTGATGAACGTGTCATGTGTCAGGCCAGACTTTCTTGGCTGTCACCTCCACTTTTGGGGCACATTGGCCTCTTTTGAATGATCTGCATCCCTGGGCATTACCACTTGTCTCTTCGCTCCCTGTTGCTACCTTTGGAAGCTTTTTGATGTGTTTTGTGCTGGCTTGGGATGGCAGCCAGCACTTTTGCAGCTGGTGCATTGAGCATCATGCGAGGCTCCTACAAATGCAGATGTCCTCTTTCTTATTGAGCAGTGAGGATGAAACTTAGAGTTACTTCTGCATTTGGAGATCCAAAATGCCAAATGTGTTTTTGTTTTAGTCTGTTTCAAATTCAAGGTTATTTTATGGAGCTGTGGTGGGGCTCTTTCTTCCAGTGTATAAGGATGGAGAAGCAGGGTGTGGGGTGATATTACAGCGGGTGTTCTGAGGTGTGTGGATTGCAAGGTTGAACTGTGTGTAGGTTTAGAAGAGGATTTGGTGACATGGTCTGGTGTGAGGTGTCCCTGCCTATGGCAGAGGGTTGGAACTGGATGCTCTTAAGGTCCTTTCCAACCATAGCTATTCTATGATTCAATGATTTTGGTGGCAGCTACAGAGCAGAGGGAAAGAGATGGGTAGGAATTGCACAGGAATGGCTTCCAGAACTCCAGAAATACTGATCCAGCATCAAGCATTATGACAAGGAAACCCTGTGGTACTATCCAAATACGTTATTGTCCTAATTCCAAGGGAAAGGACATTACTGTTTTAGAAAAGGATGATTTTTATATGAAATTTGGAATGTTAGATAAACTATGGAATTCTTGGTGACTTCCTAACTAAATTTCTCTTCCCACCTCCATCTTCCAGCCAGGCGCAACCTAGGGAAGGAGAGTAGGGCCAAGGTAATGAAGAGGAGAGCAAGCAACATGGTGCCTGTCGTTGAGGCAGAGTGTTTCTGCATTTGAGGCTGGTTTAAATCAATGTTTGCTGTTTTCAGGTGATTGGGCAGGTTTGCTCATGTCATCAGTCCTTGTCTCCGTAATAGTATAATTGCCTGAGATGATCCTGAGGGACTGTAGAAGGACAAGGGGTGATGGGTTCAGACTGAAACAGTGGAAATTCAGGTTGGATATGCGGAAGAAGTTCTTTACTGTGATGGTGGTGTGGCACTGGCACAGGATGCCCAATGAAGTGGTGAAAGCTCCATCCCTGGCAGTGCTTAAGGCCAGGCTGGACAGAGCCTTTGGTGCCATGGTCTAGTGTGAGGTGTCCCTGCCCATGGCAGGGGGTTGGAAGTGGGTGATCTTAAGGTCCTTTCCAACCCAAACCATTCTATCATTTGCTCTGGCTCAAGCTGGCCAGTTGGGAAGTGCATTATGTTGGAATCTTACAAGGTAGAAGTATATTATGAGTCAGGAAGAACTGTTCTCTATTTTGAGAGAGCAGCCAGGAAACAGAAGAGAGAAAGCCTTCAATTCTGTGAAGGAACAAAATAGCTTGAATGGAGACAGAAACAAAGCAAGCCTTCTAACAGAGAGGGCTCAACCTCAGTGCTGCTCGGTGTGGATCTGATCCTTGAGCCCTCTTTGGGATCTAAACATGTTTGCCAAATGCTACACAATGCCTGTGCCCGCCGGCATTGCCGCTCCTCAGCAAGGTGTGCGTGTTCAGGAAGTAGTTATAATGTTGGGGGAAAATACCTAGAAGTGATTAAAAAGTAATTTACAATATCTGTGTTCTCCCATTAAGCTTTTGCCTGTGGCATGAAGCGCTCTGTTCCTTCCCCTGTGCTTGGAACAAGCCTATTGTCACGCTGGAGGCATTCTTATGATAGAATATGCAACGTGGTGTATCGACCTAAGCTGAGTTAACTAAAGCGAGTGCAAGACCTCCCTTGGCAAACAACAACCTGTGCTGAGGATATTGATTTCTCTAGGGATTAGTAAATTGGGCATTTCAGGCTGGTTTTAAATAACTCCATACCCTCATGATGTGAGCAGGGGACATTGTTCGGTTGCTATTTCCATTCTTTCCTTGCTCTTCAAATTGGACCAGGAAAGCCATGTGTTAAATATGTCTTTTTCTTCCAATTGGAATAGAACAACAATGATAACAACAGAAAAAGGACAGTATTTCAGAGTTGAGGGGTACAGATGTGTTAAGGCTTTCCTCAGTCTGAAACATGCCTACGTTGCCTGTTATAGGAAAACCAAGGTTGCAGCTCCAAAGCATCTGCCTCTAAAAGCATTTACCATGAGTTGCACCCACGTAATGATGTGAGTGGTCTATTGTATTATAAAATACAAAAGCTTGCACTAGCATAAATTGTCCAAGGAAGTGGTAAATGCTCCATCCCTGGAAGTGTTCAAAGCCAGGTTGGACAGAGCCTTTGGTGACATGGTCTAGTGTGAGGTGTCCCTGGGCATGGCAAGGGTCGGAACTGGATGATCTTAAGGTCCTTTCCAACCCAAACCGTTCTATGATTCTGTGATGATCTTAAAGGTCTTTTCCAGCCTAGTTGACTCTATGGTCTTTAATGGTAGAGGGTAACCATAATTAAAAAGCAGACCATAAGTGTTCACTGTCTAAATTAGCAGGTAATTGCATGGGATGAAATGTGGCTAGGGGGAATATATAGGCTAGTGGGTTATTTGCACTCTAATAACCTTATTTGGGAATCTAATTCTAAGAGAACAAGGGGGGGGAAAAAGGCTGGGTGGGAATCAGAGGAGCTGGCTCACGGATAAACAGTTTTCTCCCTAAAAGCTCTGTGTTTTGGGATTGCTTTTGAAAGTTACTATTTACAGGACTAAAAGCTGATGGACTTTCTCTTATGTCATAACTGATCTTGACATCAAAGAGCTTTCTGACTCTGTCCCACCTTGTGAAGTCAGATTTGGTGGTGCTGTGATAGATTGTATCTAATGTTAGCCAAGGAGAAGTGAACTGGCAGAGATGCATTCAATGAACCCACCCTGTTTCCTGCAGTAGCATCTCCTCTAATGATCATAAACCAAACAAAATCCCAGCTTTTGAAGGGTCACTACCTGGATAAGACCAACCTTGACTTTTCTGTCATTTATGATCAAATTTGTCTGTAGGTGTTTTTGTCCTGTTTTCTGCTGGTGATGTGCTGAAAAAACACTGAGCTTTGCTATAAAATACAACCTTGTGCTTGTCTGAAAACTCCAGATCTGTTGACTTAAAGAAATCACACCTTTATTTACATATATTACATATGTATGTCTAGCAAACCTTTAGATAATGCAATAGCTTTACTGGTGGTACTTGATCTGGTTCCTGAGCAGAGGGATAAGCTATAGGGATGCTTTGTTTCTAAGCACGCATAGTTGCATCAGCTTTTCAGTCCCGCTGCTCAACTGGAAAGCAAGGAGGGTATGTCTGTATGTAAAGACGCAAGTAAACCTTTGAGAGAGTTGGGAAAAAAGTCTTAGGAGGTTTAGAGAGTATTCACTCTCTTGCTTTTCAGTTGGCAAGAGCTTGGCACTGTCATGGTGGTTCTTGCTGTTAGTGGGTTTTTAAACTTAGGATAATAGAATGGTTTGGATTAGAAAGGATCTTAAGATCATCCAGTTCCACCCCCTGCCATGGGCAGGGACACCTTCCACTGGAGCAGCTTACTCCAAGCCCCATCCAACCTGGCCTTGAACACTGTCAAGGATGGAGCATTTACCACTTCTCTGGGCACCCTATGCCAGTGCCTCAACACCCTCACAAGGAAGAACTTCTTCCTTATATCCAATCTGAACTTCCCTTGTTTCAGTTTGCACCCATCACCCCTTGTCTTATCACTGCAGTCCCTGATGAAGAGTCAGTTTTTAAACTTGTTGGCAAAGTCTCATTTCCTTGCATGTCCTCAGCCAACATCTTTGATATCTTGTTCATTGGGTTATAGAATCATAGTATAGTTAGGTTTGGAAAGGACCTTAAGATCATCCAGTTCCAGCCCCTTACCATGGGCAGGAACACCTCACACTAGACCATGTCACCCAAGGCGATGTCCAGTCTGGCCTTAAACACTGCCAGGGATGGAGCGTTCACAGCTTTCCTGGGCAACCCATTCCAGTGCCTCACCACCCTTTCAGTAAAGAACTTCCTCCTTATATCCAATCTAAACTTCCCCTGTTCTGATGAAGTCAGTGCTATTGCAGGTTATGTCTTTGTGGTTGCATCTACTCAACCAGATCTTTGCTCTCTTCTTGTTGGGTTAGCTCAGCTCATGGAAGGTAACTGTTATAATAGTTAGTAGTGTGTTAATTCTCCAGATGCATATTCATCTGCTGGTGCTTAGGTGTGTTTTTACTACTGCCAAGCTGTTGGAACGTTGAAAAGATGTCTTGGTCTGCTTGATGTCTTCCATGTTTGCGATGGACATGGGTCTCTTGCTGGTTGGACGTGGGGAGCTTTAATGGTTCTTTCCTTGCCTGGAAACACAGCCCTTACATCAGCCATTCACTCTACATTGTCTGATGAGGTGCATTAAAACTACACAGAACTTTTTAATCAGCTTTTAAACACTCCAGCTCCTTGCTGGCCTTGCACTCAGTGTGAGGGAAGCAGCTCTTGGCAGTGGTGGATGAGGGCAGCTGTTCTGCCTGCATATCTATGGCAAAGTGCTGTTTTACGAACTCCTTTGCTCTTGGCTAGCGGCTGTGCTTGCTCTGTGAGTTTTATTCTACTCATCCTCTGCAATGCATTGAACCTGGTGTCTCTTAGGCCTATGTTGGATGTATTTTATCTTCTCCAGCTGAGGAAGAATGCATTGAGTGAGGTGATTGGAGGTGCTAAGGGGGGATGCTCTGAGCTGGACCACCCGCAGTTGGGTACTCAGGCATTGCTCATTGCCTGCATGAGCCAGGAAGGACCATCCACCTTTTACAGTTCCCTTCAGACATGGACACAATGGTGTCTTTCTGTCTCTCTAATTTTTTGCCTGCGTATCACATTTTGGCTGCTGCCTTGCAGTTGAACACAGCAGAGATTTATACAGAGAAGGAAAGAACTCGACTCCTATGGGAGGTTTAAAGCTGTGGTTTTCTCTCTTTCATAATAACTTTCTGGTTTGCAGGGCTCTAACCATTGTCCAGTCTTCCCTTTGTGCTCAGTAGGGATGTCTGGGCACGAGCCTTGTTTTTCTTGGCTGTTTACCCAGAGTAATTCATGGGCCTCTGGGGTGTCTGGAAAAGAGAAGCTGGAATCTGTGATTCTAAGGTTCAATGCCCAAAAGCTGTTTTGGGACTGGTGTGATTGTGTGCAAGCATGCTTTCGAGCATCTATAGTACTGCCGTGGCCTGTGTGGTTTGGACCTGGGGATGCTGGTGGAAGTGCCTGTGTTAATGTTCATCATCTCACATTGACCTAATCTGTGCTTCACTCTTTGTGTTGAGTTGGGTATGGTGGTTTGCTGACCCTTTGCATGGGGGAGCACCCATAGCAGCACTGTTTCAGGGTATCTAATAGGTTTTCATGGTGCGGGTTGCTCTGGTGTTAGTAGAATGCTGGAGCTCTATTTGAGGCATCTCTGAAAGACTTAAGCAGGGGAGATGAGATGAGCCCTTCGTCAGAAGCTCTTCCCTGTGAGGGTGCTGAGGCACTGTCATGGGGTGCCCAGAGAAGCTGTGGCTGCCCCATCCCTGGCAGTATTCAAGGCCAGGTTGGACACAGGGTGCTTGGAGCAACCTTTTCTAGTGGAAGATGTCCCTGCCCATGGCAGGGAGTTGGAACTGCATGATCTTAAGGTCCTTTCCAACCCAAACCATTCTGTGATTCTATGACTTTGGGTCTTTGGCCAAGCTAAGGGCCTGCTGCTATAGCTGTGCTATGCACCTTTTGAAATATTGATGTTTAATAGCAATTTAAGGCACAGGTGGGCTCTGAAATGCCATGGAAAAGCTAAATGGTGGGAATGGAGCAGCAACATAGCCAAAGCATGTTGGCTTTTGTTCTTGTAATGCTATCTGGCCTTTGTATGTTGCCTGGTGTGCTTGCTTGGACATTGCGCTGCTGACATTCATCTTCTCCCTTGAATGTCAAATTCAATATAGTGGAAATGTTGACCCTGATTGCAGTCACAATGCAAAGAATGATTTTCCAGTAAAAGCACATAAAGAAAGCAGTCTTATGAACCTGTTTAGGTCTGAAGAACAGATCTGTATGCAAAGCTGTTCATGTTTGCTCATGTTATGCTGTGAATTCCCATCCCGCCAGGCTGTGGGAGCTTGTTCATGTTGTCTCCTCCATCTACAGAACCTGCACAAGACAACTTCAGAGGATCCTGCTAGCTCTTAGTTCATGAACAGGTCTCCATTGGAATTGAGGGGTTTTTAGTGGTCATGTGCGGTGTGTGTGAGAAATGGCTTGATTTCCTACTGCATCTCCAGTCTAGGCTAATCATCATCCCCTTCTTTGGACTTGCCAAAGGCTATAGAGCTCTCTTGAAATATCCCTCAACAGTTTGGAACATGGAGATGTCCTTTATTGCCCTTTGTTTCCAGTCCATAACTGCATAGGATCTGAGCCATAATCACAGTTCTGTGACATTTTAAGCAGCTATCTCATTCTGCTGGATCTCCTTTATGTGCTGTCGTGTCCCTGCTGAGCTGGGGCTCCATGTTGCTACAAGGTTTTCTGGTCCCCTTTCAAAACACCTTCTCTCCTTCCATGTTACCTTCCATTTACATAGCATTAAAGCTGTTTCTTTTGCTGGTGGGTTTGCTGAGAGCTTGGAATCTCCTTTGTTCTGCTTTCAAATCCAATTCACTCTGCACAAGGCAGAGCTGAAGAGGAGTTGCTGTCACCTTCTGGTTGTCCTTTGTGTCCAGGACATGTTTGTGAGTGGTGACATTTTGCTGGCTCCATGCTGTGTGGTGAGCAGCAGAGCCGTCCTGCCAGCAGGGCTGGCCATGCAGACTCAGCAGCATCTCCCTAGACCTGTGCTAACATCATTTACCTGTCAAAAGCAGTTTGGGAATCACTGTGTGGTCTGTGGGACAGCACTTGGGCAGAGGATGCTTCTCATTGCAGACATGGATGGCAGAGTCCTGTGCCAGTGATCAGTGTAAAGGGTTGAGAAGGGTAAATGCTCCATCCCTGGCAGAGTTCAAGGCCAGGCTGGATGGAGCCATGGGTACCATGATTTAGTGTGAGGTGTCCCTGCCCATGGCAGGGGTTGGAACTGGATGGTCTTAAGGTCCTTTCCAAGCCAAACCATTCTATGATTCTATAGGAAGGGGAACTGACTTGAAATATCATCTATGAGGGCTAACATCTGGAGTGGAAAATTTTTTTATCCCATACATAATGTTTTGAACTGTTTTTCGGATGGATGAGCAGAAGGCTAAATGGCTTGATAGATACTATGTGCTCCTAAGTCAGTAGCAAACTTGGACTAGTACGTTAAGTTTGGATATCTAATTCTGGTACTAAATACTTCCCATCCCAGGACCCACATATCTCACTCCAGTTGTGTGATGCTTTGGATCTTGGGTGATGCTTCAACTCTGGTTCTTCTATCACAAAGAAAGGCAGACAGCCTATAAACCTGTCCCAGTTGCTCTAGATGGAACCTGAGTGTGTCTGAGTAGTGCTTTCCCACCCAGGGAAAGCATCAGGTTCATGGTGGCACATATAATGTGTCCGTGCACCGTTGAGCATCTCACCTCTCCTGCTCCTCTGCAGCAGTGTTTTGTTGTGATTTCCTCCCTGTTGATGAATAATGTGAGAACTTCAGAAGCAGTTGATTGAATGAGATTTTGCTCTGAAATGGAGCTTTATGCATTCGTTTGGAAAGAAAGCTCCTAACACCACCGGAGTATTCAACACTACAAACCTCCTACCTTCCCTTCAGCCCAATTTCCAAGGTGTGATAAGCCTGAAAGCTGGAAACCTTTCCCTGACTTCACAGTAGGCCTGACATGGCAAATGTATATGTGGAAAATGAAGAGCAATTGGTATGCTACTGAAGGGAAAGCACCACTGATGCTACAGCCTTGAAAGGCAATCCCACTGTTGCTTCTCCTCCCCTAAGCTACCACATTTACAACAGTGTTAATGTGCTGAAAATGGTAATGAATTGATCCCTGTAGCCATACTTGTACTACAGAAATGCTCCTTTATGAAGTGGTCCAACATGCAATAGTGTCCAGAGATGTATGGCAGTGTTTCCAATAGACCATAGAGCTATATGATTTATCGCAGCGCACTGCGTACCAGGCTGTAATGTGTATTGTAATTAGTGTAATGTACCCTGTAATAGCTGTGAAATAAATCCTGCACTGAAGCTTTTGGCCCCAAAACATGGGATATAATGCGTATTCCATGAAGATAAAGGGGGAAATGCCATCTAAAGTCATAAAGGCCTTCAGGTGAAGCCTGAAGTACATGTGTATATGATCTATGGGCAAGTTTATGGGCAGAATATCTGTTACCCTTGCATTCCATGAAAGAGCTTTTCAATGCCCTGTAGCCTAATTCTTCCTGTGTCAGCCCAGATAGGACTGAGGAATGCTTTTTTGATTGCTAAATGAATTGGCCAACCCCATGGCTTTGCTTGTACCCTTTTGGTTCCTTTCAACACTTGGTACTTCTACAGAGAAGATGACTGAAGGTCATGCTTTGACACTGTCAGCATCCTCTGGTTCCTGGTCTCTGTTGCAGCAGTAGTTAGGTGTCTTGATAAGCATCATTTTCAGGTGGGAGCAGATCTCCATGTGGGTTTCTAGAATGTCTTCTGGTGCATTGCTGAGCGCTGCAGCCAAAATCAGCATTTTGGGGTATTTCTACTCTTGGAATTCCTACAGGACTGTCAATACTGATGTTATCAGTTCATAGACAAGGGACCTGGCTCCCAAAAGGCTTTCTCTGTGAAGTGATGTTAGGAAGAGCTCAACTCAGACCTTTTGAGCTGTATTTCCTGCCCTCTGAGTGCTTGGGGAAAAGGATTTTGCTCATTGATGTAGGCTGGAATATATTTCATTGCTTGCTATCTCTTTATCTAATATACTTTTATTTATGCTTTATATTTATATGGAGCCTTCATTGTTCAGACCCTTACTAGGACAGAATTTCGTACGGGGGACTAACGCTATGCTTTGTGGTTCTATTTTTCCTCTCTTCTTTTCTCACTATCTTGCTTTTGCTCCATAGATCATGAGTGTTTGATGGGGATGGAAGAGTCAAAGCAAAACACATTTATTTCGTCTCCCAAACCTCCTCTTTGGGATATTCTTCTCCGCGTAAAAGGTGACAGAAAATCAATCTCTTGCTTAACTTAGTGCTCCGCTTGCAGCAGCTTTTGCACAGTGATCGTTAGTCCATGTTTCGTTGCATTTTATTCTTTAATATGTTTCCAAATACATCATCAAATAACAATACTTGGGAAGGAGATCCCCCTTCCCTTGGAAGGCCCAAGTGCACATGTGAATTATATGGCCTTTTTCTAACCTTTTGTGATGATACACTGTTTTTTTTGGGGGGGATACCAAAGGAAGAAGTTGGTTGACAGTCAGAAATAAAGAATAAGAATATTATATTGCAGAATGGGAGGTGGATTCTGTGTTATTTTTTAAGCCATATGTTTGTGAAAACTTCCGCTGAACACAGAATCAAACAATGGTTGGGTTGGAAGAGACCTTAAAGCTCACCCAGTTCCAACCCTCTGCCATGGGCAGGGACACCTTCCACTGGAGCAGCTTGCTCCAAGCCCGTGTCCAACCTGGCCTTGAACACTGGCAGGGATGGGGCAGCCACAACTTCTCTGGGCACCCTGTGCCAGCGCCTCAGCACCCTCACAGGGAAGAACTTCTTCCTTACATCCAACCTGAGCTTTCCCTGTTTCAGTTTGAGCCCATCACCTCTTATCCTATCCCTGCAGTCTGTAATGAAGAGTCCCTCTCCATCATCCTTGTAGCCACCTTCAGACACTGGAAGCTGCTCTGAGTTCTCCGCACAGCTTCTCTTCTCCAGGCTGAACAGCCCCAACTTTCTCTGCCTGTCTTTGTATCCTTTAGTCTGTGCTCTGATTTTGTTAGCTTTTCTTTCCCATCCCACTGCTCGTCTTTCATCTTTCCAGGCTCTCCATCATCTTTGTGATGGACTGTGAAAGCATATTCATGACTGTGAGTAAAGTGAACTGAAATAGGAGTTCTTAAAGCTGTGGTTCATCTTTCCCTGAAAGCTTTAATTCAATACAAGTTCTTTCATACTATAATTTTTAATTTTAATAAGGTTTCTGAGAGCCTTTATATTTGTAGACTTTCGGATTCAGGAAACAAAAGTGTGGATATTGCTGAATTTCTAAGCTGAACTTGTCTATTCTGTACTTGAAACTTTTCAGGGCCGTCTCATTTCCCCCCGCATAATAAGACTAAATATTACCTCCATGATCTGAGGTATTGGTCTGTAAAGCCTGGGGAAAGTGAGTTTTATTGAGAGAATATTGGAGAACTGACTGATGACAAAGGGTGATGAGCAGGAGGACTTGGAGCTGGAGTGAGACTCATCAGCAAGAAGACACAGAGGCTGTGATTTAACCCACAGTCAGTTTACTGGAAGGTCATCCTTCACATAGAAGTCCAAATCAGTGAATTTTAAGCCCAAACTCAGTGAAAGATCTAAATACCAATCCAGACATGAGTCAGCAGAGTGTCATTGTGCCAGAGAAGGTCAACCACAACCCATGTTAGTAAATGCATAGCCAGTGGGTCATAGAAATGGTCCTTCCCCTGTTTAACACTTCTGAGGCTGCATTTGGATGCAGGGTCCAGGTTTGGGCTTCCCAGTGTGATAAGGACGTTGGTATGTTGAAGCATCTCCAGGACAGGTAGCCAAGGTGTCTAAGGTTTGGAGCCCAGGACGTACAAGCAAGGATGTTGGGAGCTGTGTTTGTGCAGCCTGAAGAGGGGAGACCTCATTTTTGTCTGCATCTTGCCATTGTTTTTGAAGACGCAAGCAGGGACCTGGAGGGTTTTTGAGGTCTTCATTCTTGGAGGTACTTGAAACTTCAGTGGGTAAGACCTGAGCAACCCTAACTGGAGTTACTTTGAGGAGGAGACACAGCAGAGGCTTTACAAGGTCACTTCCAATCTAAGTTGTTCTCTGGATCTAACTTTGTCTTATTTTAGGTGTGAATCTCAGGGTACTCCTAACTCACAAAGTGAATCTGTAGAGATTTACCCAGTGTTCTGTAGGAGACTGATGGTAACTGTGAAGTTATCTTTCTTTCAGTTCTTCCCATAAGCTATTAAAGAGATTCATTTCTTGAACAGTTATTCCCACACTGGGAGTTTCAGGTCTCTAAGTAAGACTGGAAATGGGGGGAAATGTGACTGTTGTGGTGATGAGACAGCAGTCAGGATATGAGTTATCAATGCAAAAAGAGATGTCTTAAGGAAAACGTTCTTTACTGTGGGAATGGTGAGGCACAAGAAGATTGGCAGCTCTGCCCATGGCAGGGGGTTGGAACTGTATGATCTTCAGGTCCTTCCGAACCCAAACTGTTCTGATTCTGTAGGGTGATCTGGGACCTGCTGATGTGCAGCAGCGTTCATCTTCTTGCTCCAAGACTTTTGCAATCAAATCTTGTTTAGCACTCTCTTTGGATGTGTCCCATTGATCTTTTTTGGTGAATTCTGATGTCATTTGAATCTGTAGATCTAAAAAGTTCCTTGTGGTGGGTCTTTTGCTTGCTTTATTCTTTAACATGAAAGGCTATAGCAGCTTCTGTAAAATAACAAGCTAACATCATCTAAGATACCGGCTTTTCAAGGCATCTCTGCTCCTGTGGAGGTGAACTGCTCTCCTAAAGGTGCTAGAGCTCACTTCTGAGATTGGAAACCACAAGGTTTTCTTAAGCTTTCTTCCTCCTCCAGCAATGATTAATTGCCTCTTCTGTAACAGAATGGATTGAATGCTGTGATGTAAATCCAAACACATGGAGACCTTTGCTCATCTTTAATCATCTGCTGTCCAGTGCGTCGGTGGAATAAATTACAGTTGTTATTATAGAAGCTACGGTTAATCTTCCTTCAACCAAGCCTTGTAGCTGAAGTTTTGCTTTTATTTTGTTCTCCTTGAGACGCAGTAGTCTTCTTTTAATGTCTTCCAATATTGATGAAATGAAGAGTATTTGTGTGGCACGTAGCTGTACAGTTACTGCTCATTGCTCCTGCTGCTCTACTCTGCTCTACTGAGACCCCACTTGCAGTACTGTGTGCGGTTCTGGAGTCCTCAACATATGAAGGACATGGAGCTGTTGGAGCAAGTCCAGAGGAGGCCATCATGAGGATGATCAAGAGCTGGAGCACCTCCCATATGGAAACAAGCTGAGAACATTGGGGCTGTTCAACTTGGAGAAGAGAAGCTGCATGGAGACCTCAGAGCAGCTTCCAGTGTCTGAAGGGGGCTACAAGGATGCTGGAGAGGTACCTTCATCAGGGACTGCAGTGATAAGACAGGGTGATGGGTTCATACTGAAACAGTGGAAGTTCAGGTTGGATGTAATGAGCAAATTCTTCCCTGTGAGGGTGCTGGGGCTCTGGTACAGGGTGTCCAGAGAAGTGGTGAATGCTCCATCCCTGGCAGTGTTCAGGGTCAGGTTGGACAGAACCTTGGGTGACATGGTCTAGTGTGAGGTGTTCCTGCCCATGGCCAGGGGTTGGAACTGCATGATCTTAAGGTCCTTTCCAACCCAAACCATTCTATGATTCAGTGATTGAAGTATAATTGCAGTTGTTGCTATTCAAAATGACCAAAACCTTGATACCTCTGTGTATGCCTCCTTCTGCTCTTGAATATTTGATTTTTACGCAGGCAGTCCTCCTTTCCATTCCTCATATTGGTTCACAGAATGTATTAGCAAGAGCTGGCATGAACACACAGGTATTTTTGTCCTGATGAGATATTTGGCAGGTCTTTATTAGCCTTTTCAGTGTCATTCTCCTGATGTGAGCTGAGGATCAGAACCTGGGTTATTTTAAGGGACTTATAAGACAAAGTATAAGCTGCTTCAGTTCTCTTTCTTCCTCTGTGTATGCAGAGGCTACATTGTGGAAGCTGTTGGAATTCTCTCTCTTAACAATATAGCCTTTCATCTTTCTCCAACTGTAATATGTATAAACCTGTAATATATCTATAATCCGACTGGTTGGTTTATTACATTTTTGTTGCTGTCAGATTCTTCCAAAGATTAGTTTGGGAAGAAAAATGCTTCCGGAGTGACATCCATGAAGGTGTGAAATACTCTCTGGAGAGAAGTGCTGGAAGTGCCACAGCTTGAGTTACTGCAAAGCAAACAGTGCAGAAGATGGGAAAATACCCCTGGGGCTACTGATGTCTGGGATGGATGAGCCCATGCTTGGGGAAACACCTCTAGGTGCAGGTGCTTATAGGATGGATGGATCCTGCTGGGATGAGAGTTAGCTATTGCCAGTGTGTCTGTTGAGCTCACAACATCTTGATGCCCCAGGCAGGGGGTTGGAGTTGGGTTATCTTAAGGTCTTTTCCAACCCAAACCTTTCTGTAATTCTTTGTGTTTCCCATAATACAGCTTATGCCTCTATGTGTTGCTGGACTGCAGAGTGTGCTCCCATTTATTGATGGCTTCTAAATAGTCAATCACTGATATTCCTTTGCTTGTTTAAGAGATCTCATTGTCCCCTCTCTGGAGCAACCTTCTTGGAGCCTTTCAGTACTTAAAGGGGGCTTATAAGAAAGGTGGGGACAGACTTTCAATAGGAGCTGTAGTGATAGGACAAGGGCTAATGGTTTTAAACTAAAAGAGGGAGATTCAGACCAAATGGAGCGATGAAATTTTTTGTTCTGAGGGTGGTGAGGCACTGAAACAGGTTGCCCAGAGAGGTGGTAGTAGATGCCCCATTCCTTGAGGTGTTCAAGGCCAAGTTGGATGAGGCTTGGAGCAAGCTGGTCTAAGGGAAGGTGTCTCTGTCTGTGGGTAGCATGTCCTCACACCTGCCAGGCAAATAGATCTATCTGCAAATGAGCTGCTGAATATTTATTCTCTTTCCTAATAGTGCCTGGGTGAGCATCAATAGGTACTCTGATAACCTCTTACTAAAGGTTTGCTAGTCTCTCAACTACCTTTAAAAGCAAGTTTCTTTATGCTGAAGGATGGTCCACCTACAGATAAGATGGGCTTGTAAGGCTGTTTCTTGGTAACCATTTTATGTCTGAATAGGACTTCTGTGGGGATCTAAGGTGTTGTGCAGCTGATGATCTTATGGCCAAAATGGAAGGACCAAATGCTGAGTGGTATAACGTAGATCTTGGAAGCAAGAGCTGAAGGTTACTTTTCACACTTTCAAGTCTTCCCTGATGGACACAAGACCTTTAGCTCTGTTGTTGTGCAAACTATACAGGCACACTCATGTTCTGCTTAGCAAAGCCCTCTTCCTGCAAAGATTGCCTTTCTCTTTCCATTTTGAGGAAAGAATGTCTTTTCATTCGATGGGAATGTGGGGGATAAATCATAGAATCATCGAATAGTTTGGGTTAGAAAGGACCTTAAGATCATCCAGTTCCAACTCCCGGCCATGGGCAGGGATACCTCACACTAAACCATGTCATCCAAGGCTCCGTCTAACCTGGCCTTAAACACTGCCAAGGATGGAGCATTCACAGCTTCCTCAGGCAACCCATCCCAGTGCCTTATCACCCTTACAGTAAAGAACGTCTTCCTTATATCCCATCTAAACTTCCCCTTTTTAAGTTTTAACCCGCTGCAAAATATTTGTAAGCTTGGCTCTCTAAGTGGCAATGGCAAATTCAGCCTGTTTCTGTAAAAGCAGTAGTTTTGATTTACTTCTTGGTTGAAGTTTGAGCTTCGCTTTTGTGGTTGTAGGAATGCAAGGATGAAGCCATGTCATTGCTAAAGAGCTTGGCAGCCCAGCTTTGCTTTCTCCTAGCAAAGCAAAATGCAGTGTCCAAGGCCTCTTTTTTCTCTATGCTGAAGAACTTTCTGTTCCTTATACATCACTTCCTTTGAGTCACGCAAAGCCTGATTAATCCCTTCTTCCCATATAGGTGTGAATCCTGTCTGGATCAACTCATCAGCATATTTTAAGCTAATAAATTGATCTCCATGCAGGTTATCTCATAGGGTTCTTCCTTACCATGAAGCAAATGCAGGTAAATCCTTACCATGCAGAAAGCAAAAGTTAATTTTGCTTTTTGTGATTATTAAAGATCTGGGGCACCAATTTCAAGAGTGTGTCCTGAATGCTTTTTAAAGCGTATCTTCCATAAAAAGAAGTTGTCTTGCTCTCTGTATTATTTGATCTCTTATCTTCTACCTTCACTGTAGAAAATGCATTGCTGCATTTCAGTGATAACCTTATTCCCATATATCTCGGGCAGTATTGCTTTAGGTTTAGTGCTTTTCAATGTAGCATCTCCAGCAGCTTTGAAAGTGTGCTGAAAGTAGGTCAGTGTTATTCTCCTTTATCATATAGAGGCTGAGTCTTCAAGTTTCTCTGTAGCCAGGATTTCTGTTGTTTGCAAGTGGCTCTAGCTGTGGAAAAGGTGCTGATTTCTTAACTTCATTTTGCAGTTAAGAACCTCCCCATCTTTTCCCTTGTGCACTTGCAAGCCACTTCTGAGATGCTTGAGGAGAAGCCTCCTGTCATATCAGCTGGTACCTGACTGCACATTGAATTTTTGTTGTTCTCTACAAGCTCCCTTCATATATCTGAAGGGGGCTGCAAGGATGCTGGAGAAGTGCTCTTCATCAGGGACTGTAATGATAGGACAAGGGGTGACGGGATCAAACTGAAACAGGGGAAGTTCAGGTTAGATATATAAAGAAGTTCTTTACTGTGAAGATGGTGAGGTGCTGGAACAGGGAGCCTAAATAAGTGGTTTGCATTGGAAAGGACCTTAACATCATCCAGTTCCAACCCCCCTGCCATGAGCAGGGACACCTCCCACTAAACCATGTCACCCAAGGCTCTGTCCAACCTTGGGTCATGGTGTCTTCAGTAAAGGACAAAGTAGTCAGTAGGCATGGGCTGGAAAACACTGAGCTGAAGTGATTTGAGATGAAGTGGAAAACATCTCATGCACTCAGTAAATTTTGGTATAGGTCCGTGTTGCCTGTAAATAACTCTGTGCCATTGCTTGGAGCTAGGTTGGAAAGTTGGACTCCAAACATGTTCCCAAGAAGCAATCTGCTTTCTTTCCTGGCCAAAAGATATCAATGTCTATTCCATTTTTGGTCCATTTCTGCTGCTTCTAGAAGCAGTGATGATGTGTTGATTCCCAGAACATGCGCTTACTGCAGATTGCAAAGGCGTGACATCTACCGATGCATCAAAATGTCCTTGTGAAGCATTAAAATGTGTTTTGTTTGAAGATGTGCACTAAAATCACTCCTTTTCCCCAAAGATCTAAAAGCTTCGGAGAGTTACAAAGTTGTGAACAGCTACAACTATATTCCTAAATTGAATGGTGAATAATTTCATCTAGAGAAGTTTGCTTTGCCTTGCTGAAGAGCTGTAGTTGCTTTTTGAGTGGAACATAACATATTAGGAGCAATTCCCTCATTGAGAGGGTAGTCAGGCACTGGAACAGGCTGCCTATGGAAGGGATGGAATCACCATCCATGAAAGCATTCAAAACTCATGTAGATGAGGCCTTTAGTGACATGGGTTAGTGGTGGCCTTGGCAGTACTGAGATAAAGGTTGATCTTAAAGGTCTTCTTCAACCTGGTTGATTCTATGAGTCTATGATTCTAACTTCATTGGTTATGTCTAACCCGTTTTGAATGTTAATGCATAAAAATATAAAGTAGAAGCATCAAATTCTTTTGAGATATCTCCTTCCTGAAGCCTTGTCCTTCCTTTATTTGAAGTTACCATCTTGGACATGTTGTCCAAGTGGTGAATCTCAGCGACAAGTCTAATAAGGCTATTTAATGAAGGTACTGTTACAGGTGTGAAGGTCATCAGTGCTGCACTGGAAATAATACAGAACCTGCTGTTTAAAAGGTAGATTGCAAGCTACAAGTCACATTTATTTCTTAGAAACTAATTATCAGCTTTGCAGGCCATAGAAGGGGCCTGCAGAGAGCTCTTTCTATGGCAGACTTGCTGGTTTAAAGCCTCTGCACTGGTTTTAAATAACATCATTCCATGCCGAGAAGCTATTGCTCTGGTAGAGCAAAAGTTAACATTTTTTTCTTCCCTTTTTTTCCCTTTTTAATCAATTAGCAGAACAAAAATATCACCACTATATTTAGGCTGGAGAAACTCTGTTAGTTTTCAGCAGGATGTTATGCTAAGAGAACATAGCTAAGGGCAGAGCTGCTGAAGAAGGAGGGTGGATGCTGTTGGAAATAGCCAAATTCAGACTTTGCTTATGATTTTTCACTGTATTTTGTCCTTTCTCTCCTCAAACTTCAGTTCCTCTGTCCTTTGTGAGCTGTAGATTGTCACTCGATTTAAAGAGCATCCTCTTTGTGCTTGGGGAGGATAGAGAAGCGGAGAGATTCCCTTTGAGTTGCCTGAGGTTTGTGGGGTTCTTCAGAGCATGGATGCTGAGCCCAGGGATGTCTCTCAGGAGGGAAGTGGTTTTGGTGGCTGAGTATATAATGCCTTAGTTATAATATCTGTGTGTTTAAATTCCTATTACTGAAGGCTTGTTCCTCCTGTTCAGCACATGGCTTCATCAGACAGCATGCAGATAACCTCGAGGGCAGGTAGTGGAGGTTTGTTGCAAGCAGATACTGTTCTTGGCCCCTCAAAATGTTCTCATATTGTGCAAAGATGCCACAACTTTTTCTCTTGCTATCCATAGAATCATAGAATAGTTAGGTCTGGAAAGGACCTCAAGATCATCTAGTTCCAACCCCCCTGCTCTGGGCAGGGACACCTCACACTAAATCATGCCATCCAAGGCTATGTCCAACCCGACCTTGAACACTACTAGTGATAGAGCATTCACAACTTCCCTGGGCAACCCATTCCAGCGCCTCACCACCCTTACAGGAAAGAATTTCTTCCTCAGATCCTATCTAAACTTTCCCTGTTTAAGTTTGAACCCATTACCCCTTGTCCTCTCAGTACAGTCTCTCATGAAGAGTCCCACCCCAGCATGCCTATAGGCCTCCTTCAGATACTGGAAGGCTGATATGAGGTCTCCACGCAGCCTTCTCTTCTCCAGGCTGAACAGCCCCATGAAATGTAAATGTTAACTTTTCCTTCTATTTTCCCATATGATTATTTGCATCACTCCATCTGATTGCACACAGTGTCAGGCATCTGTGTAGCATGTGAAATCTTAATTGCTTGCCTTTAGAGAGGCCTTTGGTTTGTCTTGCTAGCTGTTGCCTTCAGAAGCAAATCTGGACCAGGCATGGTACATGCTTGAACCTTACTGGGGTATTGGGAGAAGGATGATTCTGGTAACGATCAGCTAGGGTTAAGCTGTGTGCACTTGTAAACTTGATGTTGACGGTGGGTTATTCCTGGAAGAGGTACATGGGGGGGAATGCTTCCCAAGTGTGAGTTAGCAGGGTTTATTTTAACCCCACTTTGAATTTGGGTATAGAATCATAGAATCATAGAATAGTTTGGGTTGGAAAGGACCTTAAGATCATCTAGTTCCAACCCCCCCTGCTCTGGGCAGGGTCACCTCCCACTAAACTATGCCACCGAAGGCTATGTCCAACCTGGACTTGAACACCACCAGTGATGGAGCATTCATAACTTTCTCGGGCAACCCATTCCAGTGCCTCACCAACTTAACAGTAAACAACTTCCTCCTTATACCCTATCTAAACTTCCCCTGGTTAAGTTTGAACCTGTTATCCCTTGTGCTATCAGTAGAGTCCCTCATGAAGATTCCCTCCCCAGCATCCCTATAGGCCCCCTTCAGATACTGGAATGCTGCTATGAGGTCTCCACGCAGCCTTCTCTTCTCCAGACTCAACAGCCCCAACTTTCTTATCCTATCTTCACAAGGGAGGTGCTTCAGTCCCCTGATCATCTTCATGGCCTCCTCTGGACTTGTTCCAACAGTTCCGTATCCTTTTTATGTTGAGGACACCAGAACTGCACACAATACTCCAAGTGAGGTCCTCAGTTGCTTCCTCTACAGAGTTCTCTGTAGATTATTCGCAGGCAGTTCACTGCAGGGAGCAGGTCTCTGAAGATGCAATTGGTGCTGTTCACTCCTATTGCCAGGCTGGGTGGATGTGAATCACAGTTCTATATTGCTCTTGAACTTGGGGTAGGATGTGCCTCGCTGTTTACTGAACTTGGATGCTCCTATGAATGATCGTGCTTCTAAATCAGTTTGAGAGGCTGTTGCAGAAGGTAGAGACACAGGGAGACTTCGCAAGCAAGGCAACGTCCCCATGGGTGTTTGCAGTGATTACTTGAAGTTTTGTCCTTGCTTTGTTCTTGTCCTTGGTTTGTTCATGTGGGTATTTTTATGCTCAATTGAAGGCTTTGCTGGATGAGCCCTTTCAACCATAACCTTCAAAAGTGCCATCTAAAGCACCATGGTGCAAAATGCCCCTTTCTGGAAGTGGTCAAGGATTTCACCCTCTCGTTTCTTACAAAGTGCCTTGTTTGTGCTCTGAAAATCTGATTTTAATTTGTATTTCCCTTCTCTTTCTAAAATGTTAAAGGTTATTCCAGGATCTGAAGGGGCTAAAAGAATACTAGAGAGGGACTTCATCAGGGACTGTAGCCATAGGACAAGGGGTGATGGGTTTAAACTGAAATGTGGGAATTTCAGGTTAGATGTAAGGAGGAAACTCTTTACTGTAAGGGTGGTGAGGCACTGGAATGCGTTGCCCAAGGAAGTTGTGAATGCTCCATCGCTGGCAAAGTTCAAGGCCTGGTTGGACAGAGCCTTGAATGACATGGTCTAGTGTGAGTTGTCCATGGCAGGGGGGTTGGAACTTGTTGATCTTAAGGTCCTTTCCAGCCTAAGCTATTCTATGATCTGCGTCCATCCTGAGATCTTGCCACTTCTGATGAAGCTCAAGGCAAATCAGGCTTTTGTCTCCATCCCGGCATTTGCTTTTTGCTCTTCCAATGGTTGTTTTCATATTAAAAACTATTAGCTGTGACTCAGAGGAATGCATTTGGTAAATGGTGTTTTGCACAGCCGGGCTTTTGCTGAAGAAGCCCAACTGCAGTTGTGGCCTTGGATGTCCACTGGCAGGCAGATGTTAGTACCAGCATCCCAACAGCCCTGTGTCCTGCAGAACTCAGCTTTGCAGGAAAAAACGCCCCCATCACCTTGATGTGCTCTATACAATCCATTCTTCTTCTATAATTAAAGCTCTGCTGTGCTTCATCTGCATCACACTTTTCCAGGTGGACCAGAACAGCTTCTTGCTGCTAGTGTAAACCTTGATGCTAAGGACACGCAACTCCAGCCCCTTGATGCTGAAGGTGTTGGAGGTTGGACTGTGCTGTCAAAGCTCATGGGAGTAGTACAGTTTATTCAAGGCAGGAGTGTGCTTCTGAGGGCCTGATCTTCCTGTCCTTGTCCCCTGCAGCTCTGTAATAGCTTGGCTTAGGTGTTATAATTGCATTAGGAGTCTTTCTTCCAGTTTTCCTCCCTGCTCTTTCCACTCATCTTCCATGTGTAATATATGCAAGTTCTGCTGCAAAGGAAACCCGGTATAGAAAACCACGGATGTGATAGAGACAGCTAGGAGGAGATTGTTCTCGGATATCCTAGGAGGAGATAGGAGGAGAATCCCATTGTTCTTTGCATCATTCGCACCTGTTTTTTTGGAAAGGATGGGCTTTTTCCTAACAGTTAACATGTCTTTAGCTGTAAAATTAGGCTTTGTAAATGCAGCCGAAGAGATCTGGGATATTCCCTTGTTCTGCTCAAGCATCCCAAGTGACCAAGGGTGTGGGTGAGTGGGAAGCAGAGGGGCTCTGTGGTTAACCTGCTGGTGCTTAAGCCTTTAAGCCAAATGTGTTAGATGGGAAGTTACCCAAACACATGTCAATATGTGCATACTATTTATATATAGATACTGAATCATAGAATGGTTTGGGTTGGAAGGGGCCTTACAGATCATCTAGTTCTAAGCCCCCTGCCATGGCCAGGGACATATATTTATATTTTATATGTATATTATATATAATATATGATGTATTTTATATTTGCACAGATTTATTTACTTACCCTTTATTCCCTTTCCTGTTGATTTGAATCCACTTGTATGTTGGTGCTGCTTGGTACTTCCCTGCAGCCTGCAGAGTGATGCACAATGAACTTTCAGATATAGCTCGGAGGGTAACTGGTGCCAAAGGAAATCAAAGGTGATTGCTTGGTGCAGTCGGACTGCTTAAGAAATACAATCATTCCTTATTTTTGGTGTTTTTTTTTTGTTGCTGTCATTGGTGGTCTTTGTATTTCTTTCTTTTTTTTTTTTTTTTTGTTTTATGAAAACAAGCTTTGTGATGGCTTTATGAATATAGAGGGAGAGGTGGGGTTGTTCCGCCTGGAGAAGAAAAGCTTCTTAAAGGGAGACCTTAGAGCAGCTCCAATGCCTAAAGGGGCTGCAGGAAACCTGGAGAGGGGCTTTGGACAAGGGCACACACGGACAGGACAAGGGGAATGGCTTTAACCTGGCAAAGGGGAGACTGAGATGAGCTCTTAGGCAGAAGCTCTTCCCTGTAAGGGTGCTGAGGCGCTGGCACAGGGTGCCCAGAGAAGCTGTGGCTGCCCCATCCCTGCAGTGTTCAAGGCCAGGTTGGACACAGAGGCTTGGAGCAAGCTGCTCTATGGAAGGTGTCCTTGTCCATGCCAGGTATTGGAGCTGAATGAGCTTTAAGGTTCCTTCCAACCCAAGCCATTCTATGAGTCTGGTTTTTTTTTCCTTTATGCAGACCAGAAGAATTATAGCTCCTTTGAACATGGGCAAATCCCAGTAAGTTTCCCAGGAGCAATAAATACCTTCATTCGCTGGTACCTTCTATCATTTGAGGATGCTCCATAGGGAAAGACATGTTGCCTGCAGTGATTTGCTTTGTTGCCTCTATCTCATCACCAGACCTTTAATTAATATGGAAAAGGTCCTGGATAAAGCATTTTTCTTGCTTTTTCTTTTCACTCCCCATCTGTCAATATAGAACCAGTGAAAGCTGCAGGCCATGGCCAATGCCCTGAGGACTGGGCTGGCAGCCAGGCCATGAATGGGAGTTGCCTCTCTAATTACTTCTTATCCATCTCTAATTCTTTGCATGTTGGTCCAGCACCTTTAAGAAACTCCTGCAGTGTGTTGAGCTTTTAAACACAGAATGATGTTTAATAATCCCTGTCATTGCATATTTGTGTGATACTTCTTATCTGGCAGCAGCCTGGAGTTCACGCATCACATATGGGAGCAGCGGTTCTGTCATAGGAAGAAACAGCATAGCAAAAGCTGGATTCTCTCTTTTAATTGAGGTTTCTAACCTTAATTACAGCAGGCTGTTGGTCCAGTAAATGTTTTGCTTGAGGAGGAAATCCATTGACAGCGTTTTCACCTCCTTGAAGACATAAAACTGACACTGAAACCCTGGGTATTTTGTTCTTTTTTTGCTTAATGCAGGGAAATAGCAGTTTGGAGTATGAATAATGTAAAAGGGATGAGGCAGTTTGTGGAAGAAGCGAGGCAGTTCTGCCTGCTGAAGCAGGCTGAAAGTTCAACCACAAAGAAGCACCTTTTGCTATGAATGGACTAAGGAGAATGGGTTTGGATGTTATTTCTAATAACAAACATAACATTTTGGAGCCACGTGGGAATCCAAGACGCTGTAAAATGGAGCTCTCCCCTAATAAAAACTAGTATTAGGGATGCTCTTCCATTCTGAAGTTTCAGAGAGGCTCTTGCGGATGTGCAATAGGGAAGTTTTGCTGCTTGGGAAATCCCTGGCATCTCTAAGCACCTCTAGTGAGCAGGGATGCAGGAGTGCAACTGCTCAGCATCTGTGAAATACAGCGGCAGAGTCTGATGAGTTGGGTACCACTTGTCTGGAGCATTGTGCTCTGAGTCAGTGCTTTCTGTGGATTTAAAGTGCTTGGTTTGGCTGAGCACTTAGCTTCCACAGTGCTTTTTGGGGGTGTTTGAGCACCCAAGAATGGTAAAACTATGAATTTTAATGCATTTGCTTAATTATTTGAACTTCTGGAAATGGATTTAGCTTTACATGAAATGCTGTTGCACACAAGGCATTGATTGGCAGCATCTTCATGCTATGGTTTATCATCAAATGCCGTTTTTCTTCTTCTGCACCTCTCAGGATGCCAGTGCTGTTGTACAGATGAGGCTGCAGATGGTGGAGACATGGACAGTGTCTGTAGGGTGAAGTGGGAGAGCAGATAAATGTCCTCAGGCAAATTTCATTCTGCTTCTATTTTCTCTTTCCCTTTCTCTTCTTCTTTTCCTTCTTGGGAAGCCAGATATAGATGGAGAGGGATATAAAGGTATAAAGTGTTGTTCTAAGGGATGTAGCCGTGCATTGTACTTTTGCCCCCTGCTCTTCAGTGTGCTGGCAGAACAGGGAGCTAATGATGCAGCCCATGGGGATGCTTTGCCACTTCCTGTATTGTTTACTTGCTTTGCTGTCCTCTTGCAGGCTGGAAAACACAATCTTATATGGTTTAGGCTGGAAAGGACCTTAAAGCTGATCCAGTTCCAACCCCATGCCACAGGGAGGGACACCTTCCACTAGAACAGATTGCTCCAAGCCCCTGTGTCCAACCTGGCCTTGAACACTGCAGGGATGGGGCAGCCACAGCTTCTCTGGGCACCCTG
>JASSUY010004430.1:0-48312 GCA_032466535.1 Forpus xanthops
CATGTTCTCTAGCTGCATCTCAGTAATTTTCCATTACTACTGTTACAAAGCCATCACACTTAACATTACTTAAAATTAATTCTAAAGGTTTATATTTTTATTTTGTAATTTTGTAAGCCCCCTTTGTCTTACTATGGGTCATGTGTGAAAGCAGAGGTGCCTATGTCTTAGCTAATGCGGATTTCCTTGTCCTGTAAAATCCACTTTTACCCTTTTACTCATCTTCCTTGAATGAATTAAATGCTCATTTTGCATTTTCTGAGGTGGTATATGCATGGATAGCAGTACTTAGCTTTAGTCTGCCATATTTGAAAACATTGATCCAATCAGTAAAGAAAATGTAATGTCTGTGGAGTAAGAAATATTGCATATGATTTGTTTCTTTTACCATTTAGAAATCAAATTAATATGTTAAAAATCCTTTAAAAATCAAAATAAAAAACCCAAAATAAAAATTAAAAGGGACTGAAGATTTTATTCATAAAGGATTCTGAAATTTTTGAAACCTGAATGCTTTGTCACCAAAGAAAACTAGGCAAACAGTAATTCAGCAAAAGAAATATAAACCTGCAATTAATCTTACTTGGACTCACACAGGAACCTCACTTTAACAAAACCCTGAAGTTTCAGTGTTGGTTTTCTTTTTTTTTTTTATTATTTATTTTAATGAGAAATATAAGCATATAAACTGATTATGTCAGATGCATTCTCTTCTTGACTACCTGCTTTTTATAATCATTTCAGTATCTGGCTGATTTCACAGATGGACTGTGGAAACCTGGCTCGCATACAGGCAACTGGTCACTGAGTTAAGTATAGTGAGCTTTTTTCACCTACAGTTCCTAGAACTGTCTCATTCTTGGAAAAGCAATTAAATTACTTATTTTAAGGATTTTTTTTCCCTTGTAGAGCAGCTTTCTTGTTTCTACATAGATTAGAAGGAGAATAATAATTTTTTTTAAAATAATAATGTTTTAACAGTTTCTTGTACATTTAAAATGTGAAAACTGTGGGTTCATCTTAAGAAAGAAGCAGAAGTTCAAGGCAGTTCTGCCTGACCTGAAGCAGTTCTGGATTCCAGGTGCCAAGCATTATGATGAGTGCCTAGTAGTAGGAAATCTTTGCTTCAGTATCTGTATCTGATAAAATCTTTGAAACAGATTCCTATTTCTTGACATAAAGCAGCGACATGTAAGCACTCAATAAAGCCTTTGGGTTAATCATTGGGGTATCCTGGAAGAGCACCATGGCACCAAAAGTTTTTCTTTGCCCAACAAAGCTGAGTTCCCGGTTACTGACACTCATAGGGGCTCTGGTATGCACTGCCAGGGGTTAAGGAGGAACAGTGATAGAGAGTGGCAGGCAGGTGAGGTAATAGCTTCTGAAATAAATGGCTCACAAGGAGGCATTGGCATATCTTGTTGACCAAGACAAGAAAATTCCCAGGAGAAGAGTATAGGTGTTTTTTTTTTTTTTCTACATAGTTTCATTATGCTAGCAGTGAGATTTGAATTTAGAGTATTAGCTACTATATTCAAAATGAAACTACTGGGGTCAGATGAGAGTGTCTGAGATGAGATTTAGCTGTGGCTGAAGTAGTTTAATCAAATATTTACCATCATATTAGTCTTTCAGTAAAAGGAAGAGTCTTCCTCAGGGGTATATCGCCTGAAATTAGTAACAGCAAATTTATTTAGAAGACTTCATCAAAATTGTGCAAAACCTTTTTTAAATAAGAAAATACTAGTCTCATGGCAATAGGTGTATATCAATTTCAGATTATGCAAATACGGAGTTACACAGCATATGCTAGAGACTTTTCTTATGCTGAGTGGTGATTTATTTATAACTTTTTGTCCATTATGTTGATTACCAGTAAGCCTCCACAGTTCTGCCTGTTTCTTCTAATAACAGGACCAGAACTCATGCAAATTCAGAGAAAATACATGGTTGCAGCCTTCTAAAATGGGGAAATGAGGGATTTCTTAACAGACTGTCAAGCTAATCTTGCGTCCGTTTAGTCAGTCCTTGGTTGTGATGCCAAACAGAAAGTGAGTTGTGATTATGAACCTCTTTTTAGAGCTTGCCAACTATGAGCCCAGTTCTGACCATCATTCTTGTCTTACAGAAACATCACGCCTTCGAGATGATGGTGTCTTTTGTTTGCTGCACCAGCACTAGAGGGCAGGATTAGGTGCACATTTTTATAGACTACCTCAGACATGTGATCTAGTATATGAAAATGTTGTGCAGAGCAGTGTTTACTCGAAATGCTATTAAAAGTCCCCAAAAACTGAAGCACAAAAATCACAGGGAATCAAGAACTGTCTCTAATCCTCCCAAACCCATTAAAATTATCACAGGTCTCTAGAAAGGATACATCTAAATGCTAGATGGTGGAAACAGAACTCCAATGCTCGTTTCCTCTCTCCATGTAATGAATCTTGTTCACCTTTCCTGTCTTTCTCCATGTGGCTGAAAGTAATGCACGTTAAATGTGCTGCAGCAGCTGTACCATGGTCTTTGTGCATACATACTCTTTGTCCTGTGTACCTTTAGTAGCTGCCATGAATGCCCATCAGCAAACATTTATATGAAGTTATTATTTAATTAAAGATTTGACTCGTAACATCAAGGATGAGCACTGGCAAAAAAAGCAAGCTGTCAGATACTGATTCAAAAGGCTCAGGACTGCCCTTCCGGAACTCAGGGCAGCTCAAGGTCAAGTACTTCCCCTTATTCAACCACACACAATACCTCTGGCTGCTCTGTATTTTTAGTTTCCAGCATCTCCTATCTTTGGTATTTTATTGTTCCACCAACAATCAAAGTATAAGAAAAGTTTTGAAGAGCAGCCAGGAAGCTTTGCTGGAAAGCATGTGGTGTAAACCCACACACTGGCGTACTTCTCACACTAAGGTTTGAAGGGATAGCCATGGAAGATTTCAAGCTTCAGACAAAGCCATGTCAGTTCTGTATGGGTTTCTCTAAGCAGGTGGAAATGACACCTTCCTCAGGAAAAGGATGTCAAGTAGTAAAAATACAGGCAGAGAGGCAGCATGTAGCAGTGGAGTTTTCTAGGGCCTTCTGTATGGAAGAACCGAAGTGTGTTGATGAGCAGCATCTGGCCTGGCTGGTGATGCCCCTTGGGACAGAAAGAGTATTAACGGCTGTTCAGGTCACTTTCAGTCTCAACACTGAAATTTACATGAAGTTTAAGATTATGTCCTTTCACTGTGCCTTCTTCTGCTGTGCTGGTAACCTAGTCTTTAGAGTGACAGGTTTGATTCTGAGAACCTCCAAGTGATGCCGGTCACTGGGAAAGCTTCCGCTGACTATCTGCCTCCTTCAAGCTGACAACAATGCAGTTCATTAATAAAGTGCTCAGGCAAGTATGGGTTTTTACCTGATACATCTGAAGTGTACCATCCCTCTTTTTTTCTTTTAGAAAGAAATATTCGTCAAATTCCTGATGAAGCTCTGAAGAATTAATTATACATGGCTATATATTGCTTAATGCTGTGGTATTTTCATATTTTCATGGACTCTATAATGCATGTGAGCTACTGAAGCTAGTATTGTTTATCTTTATCAGACACTGGAAAAACCAGGACCCATCTGAGGGGACGCAGGAAAAATTATTGAAGGGGGTGGGAACATTTACAGATTGTAGCTATGTGACTTTTCAAGCTAAAAAATAATCAAAGCATTGTTTAATGGCAGGAAGTAGTTCTTCTGGGAACAATTCTCCCAAGCTCTTGTGCTGTTTTTAGCCTCGATCAACTAAGCAGAGCACAGCAGCTCTCAAAGGACCTGTGTATGCTGCTGGCTCCGCAGGACACACGTAGGCATGCTGCTGATCATTCTGAGTGAGGAGGGAAGGAAGGCACCTGAATACCTCTGAGGAGGTGACATCTCAGAGAAGGCAGATATAGAAGACATCTGTAGAGGATCACAGATGACTAGATTATTTCTCTGGGAAACCTAGAGAGTATTTTTTCTTTAACAGCCCATTAGGCGCATCGTGCTGTGCTTTTGTTGTGATTAGAAAAGCCCCCTCCTCTTGCACCAGGGTGGCAGCATTGCCAGTTGTTCCTGCTAGCAAGAGGCAAGGTGAGATTGTATACCCACAAATATGGATGGTGCAATTGGACACTGCGAGAGCCAGCCCTGCATTACCCAGCTGAAGTGAAACCACTTTGATCATTCCCATGTGGGACTAGAAGATGAATGCGGCTTGCCGTTCCTGAGGCCTTCCCATGGTTTTCCTCAGAAAACAAGAACATTTCCAGCCCTTTCCACTGAAAAGAACTGCAGTGAAAAAGTGCAAATAGCTCAGCAGAAAGCCCAAAGCCTGGGTGTGCTCCCAAGTACAGGATGAATAAAGTGCTCACAGCTGGGTAGGCTGCCAATCACTTCATGGAAATATTTGAGGGCATCAGATGAGCCTACATTAAGTGCTGCTCCAGCCAAAGACCTGCTTCCCATCTGACATCTGGCAGCAATCACTTTTGAAATGGATGGAAGTACCTGTGGCATTTTGGAAAAATATAACAATATTTTCATGTTGCTTGGAGACGTGACTGTTTCTGGAAGAGCTTATCATGAACTGAAATAAAGAAAAACTAAGACTTATGTACAAGCATTTGCACCTCAGCTACATGCATGTGTGTGAAAAGCACCTAGATAAACTGTCTGAGGAGCAAAAACTATTTTCACATGGTAAAGGAAGAGGTTGCATGAATCACGATACAATTCAAACTTAGATTTTACAGCAGTGAGGTTTTAGGAGGGAGAGATACCATCTAAAAGTTATCAGTGTTTTTGTTTAAAACATGTATCTGTGGAAATCCTAAACATTTGTTCAATTTGAACAATTTTTGTTCAGAACCTTAAACAAAAAAATCCATAACCAGAAGTCAGAATAAACCGCTTTGTTTAGCAAAATAGCTGCACAGTCTGTAGAACTCATGACAAGCCACATGAAATCTGTGCAGTTTCCCCTGTGTGTCACTGACAAGGGCTGGGGAGGAGTATGCATAATTAATACCCCAGCAAAGAATAGGGGGACATCTGATGAAGTAATCCCTCATTACTCTTGAGTGGGTATCAAGCAAATGAAATCAAATAGGCTTTTGTACAGATTCTCCTGGATAGCAGAATCTGGAGACTGTCCAAGCAGAAGTAGTGGAGGAGCTGCTAGGTGGCCTGATGGTACCACCTGCTGCTGTATGCCTGGAGGTGTACAGGGAGACCCTCTGCTGACATGAGCCCATGCTCTACACTGCTGGTGGGAACAGAGGACAGTCTCATACAGTCTAAAGGGTGAGTATTAAGAGTGATTTTTCTTTTGTTTAGATTTTCAAGTGTGGTCTTTAAGCTAGGTTAATATAGAAGTAGGAGGACAAAAATGAGTATTTGAAGGTTGGAAAACAGTCATCTGAAAGAGAAGTTTCTGGGTGTGGTGTGACTTATCTTTTCCTGTTGCTCAGTGTTATTCAGCAAGATGATGGCCTTTGAATTGCAGTTATTATCTGTACATGATAAACTTAGTTCTGGTGACAAGATAAATGATGTTGTAAGCAAGACTTGATTTTCCTCTCACAGGTTTCTTTGGTTAAGTAACTTAGGTTAGTTACGGAAGAAACCAAGGTACAATGTAAATAAACACTATATCCTCTTTATCCAGCCTTTCAGTAATATTGTGTTGCACCTGGTAAAGTCTTAATGTTAAGGTTTTGACATTATGTACAATGATACTGCAAGAAGATTATGTTATTTTGACAGAGATAATTTTATAATGATAAGTTGCTGTATTAAAAAAAAAAAGCCAAACAAAAAAAAACAACACCAAAGCAACAAAACCATCTGCTTTCTCTTTCTTCACCCTGATCACAATTTTTCTGGAAAAATTAGTTGCACAAACTTTGTAATTAAATTTGTAATTACAATTCCCTTCATTTCAAAGGGAAATTCCCAAGATTTCAAAGCTTGGAAGTATTTAGAGCACAGATACCCTGGTTCATGCATTGTGGGCAAGACTCTGAACAGTTCTGGCCACTGGTTTGCCCTGAGTGACTGGCGTGGTATAAAAATATCCATCCACACTTGTGCCTCCAGCTTTCTAGAGAATCATTTTGAGAAAAGCTGAGGTGGATAAGCCAGAATTTAATGGCAAAAAAAGTCGTGTCCTTGTGGGTGACTGTGGTGGTAATCTGTGGTTAGAAACTCATACCTAGCTCATGTTTTACTGCACAGTTTGGGTAGGGGTGAATGGATGGGCCAGGCAGGAGACATACTACTGAGGTGTTCCTTCCTCCCATGCTGGAAAGACATTTGTCTGGGGACTTCCTGAAACATTTGCTTTTAAAATTCACAGGAAATGTGACAAAACGTGAAAGAAGCAGGTTCTGCTAGTCTGTTTGTACGGGAGCAGCAGACTTCATGTGATTCTATGATTCTATGATGATTCTATTTTTGCATGTATCCCAAAGACCACATTACCATTGAGAACCTAAAGGCAGTGCTCCAGATTCTGCAGCCAGGGGCTGTCCAGGTGTCATGGTTTAAGCCCCTCACGCAGTTCACTCAGTCACTCCCACCTCTTTCTTCCCCCAGTCCCGGGGGTATGGGAAGGAGAATTGAAAGAATGCAACACCCACTGGTTATGATAAGAACAGTTCAGTAGCTAAAGTATAACACAAACCACTACTGCTACCACCAGTAATAATAATGGCAAGAGAAATACAAGATAAAAGAATACAACTGCTCACCACCCGATACCCAGCCTGTCCCAGCAGTGCACCCTCACCCTTCCGGGTCTCTGCTCTCCATTTTTACATCCTGAGCATGACGTGCTATGGTATGGAATACCTCTTTGGTCAGTTTGGGTCAGGTGCCCTGTCTCTGCTTCCTCCTGGCTTCCCCTCCTCCCTGGTAGAGCACGAGACTCAGAAAGTCCTTGGTCAAACCAAAGCATTCTAAGCCATAACTATAAACATCGGTGTTATCAGCACTGTTCCCAGGCAGAAAGTCAAAAACATAGCACTGCATCAGTTACCAAGAAGGAGAAAAACAACTGCTGCTGCTGCTGAACCCATGACACCAGGGTATTGTTGGTCAGGGGTCCATGCCCTGACCTGCATGGCTGTCCTGCTGGGAACTGCCTCAGTTTACACACATGCAGACCTCAGAGTAAAGTAGCAGCATGATGTGGCAGCACCCTGATGGTGTTTGCTGGCACACAAAATGCATGGGGAGGAGGAACGAAGTGGCAATTCTACTAAAGGCTGGTGCCCTTCTTAATAGTTAACTTGTCTTAATAAGACAGCAGAGCAGTCTCCTGTAGTCACACAAACGGGAAACCCCCTCTTTGGAAATGACTTTGTATTAAGCACTGTTTAGACTTTCATCAGGTGGAGCCTCCAGAGACGAAGATTCATATTCAGATCTACCAGGATAAAATCTGTTGGAGAAAAATGGTCCTGTGTTGCCTTCAGTCCTGCAAGGCGTAACCTAGAGTCCTTGGAGATGAGAGGGTCACAGAAATCCAAGACAAAGAGCATTTCTCTTGAGAAAAGGCCTCCCTTGGGTTATCTCCAAAGCCAGCTTCAACACCACTCCACCACTGAGTTGGTCCAGGACCTCCAGGGGAAGAAATATCCCCTATACAACAATGGTTTTTCATTTCTTCTTTGAGTGTGGGCTACCTTCTGCTATATCCAGGTGAGCTGCCATATACCTTGTTTGCCCTGGGGCAACACCACTCCTGGGATCCCACTGTGAAGAGCTGCTGATGGGACATAGAACATTTACACACAGCCTGAATCCAGTCTGAGTGACTTGCAAAGAGGCTTGGAGCTGGCCAAGGGGGATCCAGCAGCCCACCTTGGGAGTTGGGAGCATAGACAAGTGTAGGTGTGGTCATGCTAACCAGCATGAAACACCCCACAACATAGTGGCTGATGAGAATTGGTCTATTGTAGATTTGCTTTTTTTCATTTCTTTTAGTTGGAAAAATAAAAATACCTAAATTCTTCATAAGCTTTTTTTTTCCCCCGAATATAAATTATTCTGAGAACTGTTTAAATCTCATTTACATGGCAATTTTTATACTGATAATGAATGCTCTTCTAAGTTCTTCTGCTTGTGTCTCTATGTAAATCTTACTGCAAATACATGAATTATGGTTTCTTACATTAATGCTTTCCTCTTGAAAGTTTTCAGTGACCTGTGGAGGAAACCAGTAGCACATTGTTTTCTCTTATTTAGTATAGGAATAATCTTTTTCTTTGCATTGTGTTTGCAGGTTTTGTAGCACTTGTACAATACAGTAATTGAGTAGGGCTGAAAATAAAGAATGTCACATTTTCCAAACTGCAGGACCAAAGGGCCATTTCCTTAGCTGTGCTGGAGCAGCTCAGCAGCCAGAGTATGGCAATGGAGCTGGGTGGATGGTGCAGACACGTAGGAGTAGGGAAGTTTTTGCATTGCCACATAATGCCAAAACTTGACACTTGAGCTCTAACCCAGCAACCTGTGTGTCATCTGTTTGTTCTTTTGACATCTGACTTGTTTATGGCACATATACTTCTCTCCCCCATACAGGGATCGAAACTCCCCACAGCCTAGCGCAAGATGCCAGCAGATAAGGTGGTTTACACATTTTGAACAGAGGGTAGGTAAAAACTTTACCAGGTATGAAACTTTTTCAAGGGTTTAACTTAGCTAATATTCTAATGTGGATTAGATGGGTAGACAAGGACTGCTAAAGGTTAATGACACTGGAGAGCCTTTATATTTTTCTGAAGTCAAGTTTCTTGCAATTCAAAACTGAAAGTTGATTCCATTTTATCAAAACAGGATGTGAGCAGTTGTAGGAGGATTAATTTAGGAACATTTTGGACATCTTCCCAAGTCCGAGTTGCACTTACATTGAGGGAAAATCAGAGTCTGGTAAATCTGAAGGCAAGAAAGAATTTTTCATCGTCAAATTAATCTCAGTGGTAGTAAATATCTCCTCTGGAGATAAAATTCTAAAGATAGAGGGGAAAATTGTTCAGTAAACATCCTGGTTCTGTATCTAACATTTTCCTTAAATATTAATGTAATGGAAAGTGGTTTTCATATGTAATACAAGTAAATAACATCACTTCTTCCTGAATGCAACTTACACCCACAAATCCTACAACAGTTGCTTGAAGAAGAAGGAAATCAACCCGTGTTATTCTATGTTAATTACTGTAAAACAAAGCTTCTTTAATAAACCTGATTCCATGCTTTGCTGATGTCAATTACCAGTCTGGTTGGTAAAAGCAATTACGTAGACTTTTGAGAGGTATTTGTTTTGGTATCATGATGTTTGGACAGAAAAATCTAGCAACTGTTGCTGGCAAAACCCCATGCCCATTAAACTGAGAACTGACCCCTCTGGCACAATTACTAATAGGTTGGTGATAAGAAATCTTCAGCACATGACTTCTCTAGTTATTTTCCACAGAGATCAGTGCCATATTTGATCTCATTCTACATTTTCATCTGTGGCCAGGAAGAAAATATTAAGTCACTACTGATAACCAAAAATAACAGGAAGACTGGGAAAACAATGAAAACGGAGGAGGCAGAGGAGTTGAGTTAGACAGTGTAAAATAGATGGATTAGCAAATTGATCCCACTGAATCAAATGCGCTTTAATACAAGCAAATACAAAGTGGGGTATAATATCCTGAAAACAATAAAGAGGTAAGGGATACAGTGGGGAAACAGGTAAATATGAGTCTCAGCTCATTACAGGGGTGAAAGGGAATGATGCAGTTCATGGGTGTATAAGCAAGCTAGGAGGTGATTCTTGCCCCTGTACCTCTTGTTGCTGTTTTTCCATGCTAGTAATTCTAAGTATTTTTGAAGGTACTTCCGAGGTCTCACTGAAATGACAATTTTATCTTTATTAAGAATACTTTTCCACTGCAAAATGGGTGTTTATCACTTCATTATGGCAATAAGTCACTGCAGAAATAGATAAAAGCTAGCTAGATGAACTTCTCACTTAACTTCCTTGTTCATGCCACACTGTTTTATTCTCGTCTCCATTGATACTGTTGAAAACCTTGGAATAAACAACTGGGCCATCTGTTTCCCCCCAGCTTGTAATATAAAACATTGTGTAAGCCAGATGCAAATTCCCCGGTACATCTCAACTGTGTTATGATTCAAAGAAGCTAAACATGCCGATCTGCAGCCGCCTGCAAGTGGCATGCAGAGAATTTTGACCCAATGCTTTTCCTTGTCATTTGACAACATTTCAGATCTTTTGCTTTGTTAGAAAGAGAAATCAGTGATGGAGCCACGTAGTTCTTTCATACACTTCTGTTGACTACAATCAAATCCCCTCTTTTCCTTAATGCTTTATTAATGCAAGTGGAGGATATCATCTTGTCTTTGACAATAATGCTAAGTATCTTACCATTGACATTTATTGCAAACAGCCTGCTCTGATATAACTGCATTTGCTCTGATTTTCTACACTGGGAGCACGTTTGGTCTGAACTGGAATTATTTGAGAATTCAAACACATTTACAGAAAACTGGTAAAACAACCAAGGAAATGGTAATAAAGTGGTCTTAGTATTTAGCTGTTGTTTAGTGCAGAGACATGCATCTGGTCCCACTTGCTCATGCACATTTCATTTTGATTCTTCTATATCCCATGGAGTACCTGAAAAAAGAACAAGACAAAGTCATTTAAGAAAAATGAAAGAGAGTTCTCAAAAGGTGGGGCTCAGTTGACCCCAAAGTTATGTTGTTAGTGGGGACTAAGTATCTCCTCAATGCAGGTATTGTTATTAGGTATATTAGGTACACCTAATAACAATAGGTATTATATTAGGTATTTTTATTTGCATATTTGACCTTTCACCTGAGGATGTCAGTGCACACTGTATTTATCAATGAACTTGATCTCATACCTACTGAGGAGAGTTGTGTGAGTGCTATTTGGCCAATTTCATGCGGAACAAATATATAAGTGGAAGAAATGAGTGATTAATTACCCCAAGATATGCAAGGCATTTAAATGCCTACGAAGATTTCAGGAGGCACTAGTTGCTGTAATGTTGAGTATTTCTGTGATTTGCCCAGCATCAAACTGATTAGTAGGGGAACCTGTGAAGTAAAATGCAATCAGTGTACTGCCATGATTTTCTAACTTTCTCCAAGAGGAAACATCACCTTAGAAATGAGTTGTGAGATTAATCTCATCAAACAAGTCAGCTTTGCAGTGTTAACATCTACATATGGCCAAGTCATCTGGATGCTCTTTGTAGGCAAGGGAGGGAAAGACAACGGACACAAATTCCACCTCAGGTGTCTGCACTGAAAAAGCGGAATACCAAAACGCAGCCTACACCAGCTGTGGTCATCCACTCGCCTTTGCCTCTTGTATTTGCTATCCTGAGATCCACCGGAAAAAATTACAGAACATATCCAGGGGATTTCCACACAGTCCTTGATGCTATCTTTAGAGTGCTCTAATGCACTTTCAGAATAAAGAACTTGTTTGTACTTTTTCTTGTGTCTACTTGCCTCTGCTTCACCCAGCTCAAAACAAGAAAGTTTATAGATTAAACACTTACTGGCTCCACATGCCTGCAAAGTTATCATCCCCTGGTTTTACTGACCTCTGTGATGTTCTGTGATTATTTTCCATTTATTATAGGCTTTGCTAGATTAATTTTATCGACTGTTCATATTTTCATCATCACAGTATTAAAATAGAGATTTAGCCAAACTTTTATACATTAGTAAGTATTTTTAAATAGCTTGTTGCTTTTTGACTGGAGAAAAATAAGTCACAATCAATACAGAATCATAGAATCGTTGAACAGTTAGGGTTGGAAAGGATTTTAACATCATCTAGTTCCAACCCCCTCTGCCTTTGGCAGGGAAACCTCACACTCGACCATGTGGCCCATAGCTCCATCCAGCCTGGCCTTGAACACTGGCATGGATAGAAGAGCATTTACCAGTTCTTTGGGCAACCCATTCTAGTGCCTCACCACCCTCACAGTAAAGAACTTTCTCCTTATATCTAACCTGAACTTCCCCTAGCTAGACTGTCCCTGAGACTGAAAGCACTTAGTTACACCCTGAAACATAACAGAAACAGCCTGTTAATAAAAAGAGGTCAGGCACAAACACGGCTCCAGCAGCTATACTACAAATGTTATTATTACAGGCTGACAATTCACTGTAGAGGAGTGAAAAATAGATAAAACCTACTCATAACTGATGTGTTTGGTTTGTTGCTGGACTTTGATGAGAACTTAGTTCAAAGTTATTCCCAAATAGGAAGCACTGTTAACTCAAAAGAGTAAATACTGTGTAATTTGGAAGGTCAGCCTGTTGCAGAGCACGGCTGGACTTCTGCTTTTCTGCAGATGGAGCCATCTGTAAGATGAAGAAGGCAAGTGCAAGGAAGAGCATTAGGGACTGGAAATTTTCAGCAAAACACACTTGTGACTCTTGCCTTCTCCAAAGCTTTGTGGAGCAGAGGAACATGCCTGCCCTGGGAAGCAGCTCGTCCATGGGAGCAAACCAAGGTGCACTCAGATCTGGCATGAGGGCTGGGGGAACAGTGAGGCAAAAACCTCTTTCTGGTGCAGAATGAAACCACAGGTATCTTGAGAGATGGTTAAAGCTGGAAATACTGTGCCATCTATGGCACAAGCAGATGTGGAAAGTACAATGAAGCTCTGCACATTAAAGATCCTGATCCCAGTTGTTGGTGGGTTTTTCTTTTGGGAGAGGAGAGTGAGACTGGATCAGAGAATAGACATGTGACAGTGAGGAAACTCAACACCGTAGATGATGTTGTGGTTGCAGACAACTTAAAATATGTGGATTTGGAAAAAACCAAGTCCTCAGAAAAATTCTTACCACTCTGAGAAGAAATGAATGCACAATGGAGCCCAGAGTGGAAATCTGACATAGCCCCAGTGCAGGGGAGATGTGCAAAGCTTAAAGGTTTGATGTAGCAGAAAACTGTCTGAGCTGAAAGTCACTTAATTAAATAATGAAACCCCAATGATATGAAATCGTGCCTTAATAGGTCTTCCCTGCTGCATGCCCAAAGGTAAAAACGAGAGAAAGAAAATTCTGGTGATGAGTTCGTTAGATTTGACATTCACGTAGACTCAAGTTCGGCTGGGCCTGACAGGTCCTGAGATACGTGTCTGGTCTGAGTAATGCATTTTGCTCTTTAATGGTGCACACTACTGATATGACTCAAATGCACAGGAGCACTGACAAGCACCGGATGCTTTCCTGCCTCCAAGCACCTGACCTGGCACCAGCCTTCAGAGAGAACAGCTCTGCCAGGGGTCATCATTCATTGCTCTATCACCACCACACAAGCTTCCCTTTCTTAAAAAATGTCTGTGGAAATGACGACTTTTTTTTTTTAGGCAAAGGTAGGCTGGTCGAGACATGCACATGAGAATGCAAAACCCATGCAACATCATCCTTGTCTGTTGAGCTCTGCCTTCATAATACAGAAAGGAAAAATGTCATTTCTTCCCTCCAGTAAAAATAACTTCCGTCCTCATTGCAGCTAATGAGTTACAGGATAAATAAGCTAGAATCGATCATAATATGTTTGGCTACTTTTTTTGCCTTTTAAGTTGTTGTGCATTAAGGACCACAGCAAAGGCTAAGACCCCTAATTACTATTGAACTGCAACCAGCAATCAAGGCATGCATCTATTTAAACACAATGTCTTAACAACGAGGTATGCCTAGATAGACATATATTTGTGGCATGAGGATTGCAACAATTTAAGATGCATCTCTTCATTCCAGAACATATAAAAGCAACTGGAAGACTATGTTTATATGACCATATGGCATATATTTATATGGCCAAATCCCCATCTTAGTTATCCTACAGAATACCCAGAGTAAAGTTGCAGGAGCCACCTGAATTATTACAGGTTTATATAAGTATAAATGTTGTTGGAATTTGCAGTAAGGGGTTTTTGGTCATCACTGCAGCACTCTTCTGTCACCAGCAGCAGGCAACAGGAAACAAAATGAGTCCTGCAGCAAGTAATATTGGTAAGTGGGAATTCTGACTGAATGATCTCATGCTACGCCATACTTCATGCTGTGAAGAAATTCTGCTCCATGGTACTGACAGCAGTCAGCCAAAAAAAGTACTGGTTTCAAAGTGCAAACCACTGTACAGAGTTGCATTCCTCATAGCAGATCCTTACTGGCTTGGTTTTACATTGTAAATGAGAAGGGGATTTTGATCCATTCTGGTGAGATGCCACTAAACAGTGTCTTTTATACAAACCAGTACCAGCTGGGAACTGGATTAACTCACAATGTGCACACATATGAGCTCATATGAATCCTTTGACATAGAGCCATACAGCAGAGAATGAAACCCAAGTTTCCCCCCCCCCAATAATTCACCAGGGGAAATCTGACTTCCTGCCCAACACCACAGACATGTACTGGAGCTTAACCAGAAAAAAAGGGGAGGGAAGGGAGGGGAATTAAAAAAAACCAAACCAATAATAAAAGGAATCATTGCTGTCAGAGACTGAGGTTGGTGGGAGGGGGGAGAGGTTACATACGTATATTATTCACTTCAGTGGGGCTGGAGGGGGGGGCAGTCTGGATAGCATGCCGTAGGCTGTCTCAATATTAGACACAGGGGTTTTTTAGAAAATTAACATTAGTACAAACAGAAGTCATCATAAAACTCCCAGGCAAAATTACCTGTTCATGTTTTAAGTTTCTGTTTGACAGATGTTAAATATGTTGGGTGCTTTTTAGTACATGTACTGGTAGTAGCAGTCTTCTCCAAAACAACTATGGATGATCAAGGATAGGGAGTTAATGAAGCAGCAGCTCAAATGATCCACTTTCAAGCATTTTGTCTTTCTTTGTATGCAGCTAGGACAGCCCTTCTGAACCAGGCAAGGGCTGAGGTTATCAGTATTTATCCCTGATGTGGGAGCAGAAATGATAGAGCAAGTTTATGTCACTGATTGAATCTGCTCCCATCAGTGACAGATTTGCTGTACTGTGTGTTAAACATAGGCACCTGAGAAATGGAGCGCTCTGATATAAAAGCATCTGTTCTTCTAACTTTGGATTTTAAGGGGCCTTGGCAGTTTAATGTAAACTGAAATTGCACCTGTTCAGTGTTGTGATTTTCTATTTCAGCGCTGTACATATTACACTACAGTGTCCTACTCAAGTATGCACGATAAAATTATGCAGTCACTGCTCCCCTGTGGCTCTCCTCTGAACAAAACATGTATGTATCATCATGCTGAGCCACTGATTTTGCATAGATTGAATGCACAAACTAATGTCATGCACTGTGTCCTTACGGCCCAAAGCTCATAAAGTTAGGCTCAGTGTGAGTTTTTTGAGATTTATATCTAAAATACTTATATTCAACATCTACACCCTGCTGAGATCTTCACAGGCCCCTTCAAATACTGCCTGAAGTCCTTCAGCCCCTGTTTTAGTAAAATCCCCATGTACTGATGGTCTCTCTGTCTCCATTCCCATGCTACAGAGATGCTTGGGGGCCCTCTTGGTGCCAAAGCCTCAGCAGGACCCTCAAACAAAGCATTGTTCTGGGCATCTGAACTACCAGGTCTGGCCCTATCAGATGTCCCTGTCCATCTCATCGCTTCCTAAACACAGCTAGGGATGAGCCTGTTAAGATTCTTTTCCGGTAGATTTACCACCTCCTTGACATAACAGCTTAGAAGCCCTTGCTATGCCTGCTCAGATGAGTTTAGAGCCAAGTATCCCTTTCCCCCAAAAAATTAACATGTAAGCACAGCCTTTACTGCACTATGAGGAAATTCAGTGCAATGCAAATGGTCAATAAGCATATTGTTTCATATTAGTTTTGCCTTTCTGCTAAGAAAAGAATCCCTGGCTATGAAAGGCTTATGTCTTAGCAATGAGACTTCCAGAAGTGATCACAAAATGGGAGAGTCCAAATAAAAGTTCTCTCCTTCAGAACAGGAAGGAAAACATATATGAACTTGAAGAAGTGTCTGGGCGAAGAGCAGAAAGCATCAGAGGGTCAAAATCCCCTCGAGACACTAGGGAAATACCAGAGTATTTAAATAGAAGAAGGCCCTACTAGCTTTAACATTCCTGCACAAGTAAATCAGAAGAGAGGTTTGGCACTCATTTACATGGGAGCTTCAGAATGAGACAAGCCTCATGTGACTTCAGAGTAATGGGCCCAGAAAGCAGTAGAGAAAAATCAGTGGGATCTGGGGCATTTCAGCTGAAATCCTTCCTCTTTGCAGAAGTGGCAGTTAACAGCAACTGGAGATTATCAGCTTCCTGACACTGAAGGTGCTATGATAGAGGCTCTGCCTTTTCAGCAAGCAGGGATTGATGGCTGCTGAGGCTGAATGCCATGATTTGCTTCCACCTCCTGGAGCCTGGCTGCAGACATCCCTCCCAGTCTTTGCCCACTCTTTCAACACCAAGGTGTTTGCCTGATGCAGAAGTTCGATGAATTGAGCGGGCATGTGAGTGGCATGAGTTCTAAAGAAAGGGGAAGGAAGGCACAGATAAATGGAGACTCACATTTTGCAAAAGAGGAATATGCTGTAAGGATGGGGCTGGCAGATCTAGCAAGCTCTGCTCTGGGGGAGGTAGGCTGACTTGTATGCTGTATGCTCCAAAAGGAGTGGTACTTGAGTCCAAAAAAAGTTGGGCTAAATTGTAAGGAGAGCAGTGTGCAGTGTGAAGGTGGACAGGCATCCAGGAACATGGGTTACAGAGCTGAATGAATTACAAGGACCAGCAAACCTATGGCAAAGGCACTCAGGAACTTAACATCTACAATAGTTTCAGTTGTGACAGCACTGAAGCATGTGATGAGGTGTGCTCCTGAGCAGGCAGAAGGGTTTAAAGAATCAACCAGGATAGAAAGTAGATAACCTAGAGAGGTCAGCTACTTAGGAAAGGGTCCTCTTTGCTGAGTACACAAGGACTGTCTGCAGCTCTGGGTCATTTTTATCCTTCATGTTATGGGCAACATGTAAAAGTCATAGTAGTGTACAGTATTGCCTATCTAGGAAGCGGTCTGAGACACCTGAGGGCCAGTACAGGCATACTCATGTCATATTGGAAGTGTTATAGCACAGAAATCCTCTGGATGTAAGGCTAGGTAAGGCTGAGCTTGGGATGAGAAGGAAACACCACTGTCAACTACTTTTTCAAGTAGCAGCTGGCAACATGCTTTTCAGGAGCTACTGAGCAACCCAGATGCCACGACCAAAAGGCAAAGGGCCTCCTGGTTAGTGGAGGTGGTTGGGCTGGCTGATGCCTTTAGGGTAGCACACAGGGCTGGGCAGAGTTGGAGATAACCTGCCGCCATCGCCACCTCCCAAGACTGCACACAGGTACCATCAGTTGTAAATCCCTGGCATAACTGATGGAAGAATGCAGAAAGCAAAGCCAAGTCAGTTTAGCTCAGCTTATCTTGAAGCTGGTCCTGCAACATCCTTACTCTCCCACACCCATCCTTTTGGGGACTGGAGGCACTCTGCACCCAGAGCAGCAACTCCCTACGCACACTGACAGCACCAAGAGGTCTTCCTGAGAGAATGCTGACATAAGGTGAGAGTATGCAAAGATTCTCAGTACGCTATCACCTCTTCAAAGTGCTTGGCTACATCATCTGAACCAGGGAGCACTTGGTAACATGCTGAATGGTGGTCCTGAACAGAAATGCTTTCTTCAGTGGGTGGCCCATGCTCAACTGTGCTCCCTCTTATCAGTAGATAATCACCAAGTCAATCCTTCAATAATTTATTTCTTTATGTCAGAAAATGTTTTTCAATTATACATTTAAGTTCATAACTTTCAACACAAGGGTAAATACACATTAACAAAAAAAAAAAAACTAGCTGTGCAAATTTCAAGTTGCATTGTTTCAAATAGTATAAATATTTTAATAAAACATGTTCACATTAAGTTTCACAAATATATAAACTTTAACAGAAATAAGTAATGAGTTTGGGGTTTTTTTTGTCTTTTCAAAAACCTTTTGATAAGTAGAAAAAGTTTCTAAATTTCAGAAGCAACTTAGAAGAGGTGTCACCTCCAAAATCATAGCAGCAAAATAGATGCTGAAAACTTTAAAGGTGTGACAGAAGAGAAAAGCAGGCATTGGGCACAACAGTAACAGCAAGATCACCTAAGTACTGCAGATTGAACTCTAGGAGTAAAATCTCAAATCAAAAGCATTTTGTTATGGAGCTCCGAGCTGTATGCATGATAACAGAATCACATCAAGGATGACACAATTCAGACAGAAATGGGTAGGAACAGCAACACACATATTCCCAACACTTACAATGCAAGAGAAGAGTTGTTCTAGTTTCAGAACTGAAGCTGAAGGACTTTGGTCTTTTTTCGCCTGTTGGAGGCAAATCCTTCTGTAAGAGCAGGGAACAGCACATTCAGTTTTCCTATCACATGCATATGCTTATGAAAGTTGCTTCTGTAATCACCCATCTTTTCAGATGCCTTGGTATATGGGAAAGGATCTAAATGCTGATTAAACATGTTAAAGGAGCAGACCAGTGCTGGTCTTGTATCTGGCTGTGATTTACTGAGGGCTCTGCAAACACAGAACTGCTCACCATTAACACCCTGAACGCCTGTGGGAGCTCCTGCCTAGAAGAGCTCTGTAAGAACACCAACACGCAACCCACAGAAAGTTTCTTCAGACATGAACTGCAAGTTGCATCAGCCTGTCCTGCAGGATCCCGCTCAGGAAAGACTTGCCTCTTATGGATGTATGCAAACACAAAGAGGTCCTGCACCTCTGACAGCAGCCACAGCACCTCACCTGGGAGCAGGGAAGGTATTAAGGAAGAGGCAGAACTGGGAAGTTCTCTGGATTCAAATGCTTTACACTTCCTCCTGGGAAGTCCAAGACTTAAATATAGCATTGCAGGAGCTTAGTCATGAAAGCTCTGTGCAGAAGGCAACCTGCTTTTCTCAGCAGTCCTTGTATGCAGTGTTTAGAGGAAGTAGACATTTATTCCCATCTTGGGAATAAACATGAACATGAGCACACAACCTGTATTCTTCCCCTCCCTCCCACTCCCAGGACTGTTAAGTGTTCTGGACATAGCACCATTTCAGTGAAGAAAGCTGGTACTGCTTTCCTGTTCTTTACCAAGTCCTCCCCTGCACTAGCCATAGATCTGCTTGAACTGGTAGCACTCATTGCAGTAGCCGTTGCACTTGGCATTGCCATAGTGATCACAGGCAGGGGCTCGGCAGCGCTGCTTTGGGGGCTCCTCTGCAGATGGGTTCCTGGCACTCCCAGATGGTGGAAGCAGACCGAGGCGCTGGCACTCCTGGCACAAGTCATTGCTTCTGCAGTCCAGGTTGTTTCTACATGAAGCCACAGCACACTGTCTCTTCTGCTTACTCAATGCTGTTCGCTGCAGATCTCTGCGGTGCTCTGTTCTCTTGAAAAGCATTAAAACACACTGTCAGTTGCCGTGCCTGCAGCACAAGTGGCTTTTCATTCATTTGCAACTCTGCTCATGGTTTGTATAGGTAACCACTGGGGCTACATGCAGACACATACAGCTTCTGGAAAGTGCAATACCAAAAGCCAAGTTGGGCTTTACCAAAGAAAATCACAGATTCTGGCATTTCTTAGAAAAAAACAATAATCATTTTTATCTTTGGTAACTCTCAATTCTAAAAGGGCCAAACCAAACCAAATTTATAAAAGACAAAAAAATGTGGAACAAAAATCTGTAACAGGCTCAATAAAAAAGGCAACATGAAGTGGACTAAAGCCTTCAATGCAGTTGCATAGATCTAGAGTAGCAATTAAAATCTGTCCCCAGTCAGCAAACAAATTACCTGTTGGTCCAATTGCTTCCACCGAAATTGCTGGCAAACTCCCAGCTGAAGCAAAACTGAGCATGGCCATGAGAGTGGCTTTTAGGAGTGCTGCTCAGTTGCAGCACACAAAAATCATGCCATACACTTGCCTCTCCATGATACTTAGGATGCAGTCAGTAGAGGATTTTCTAATATGCATCCCAAATTGTTTGCACAAGAGAAAAACATGCAGTGCTAAGCAACAGGAAGATGGTGAGATGTTCACACTTACTTCTGTCTGTCTCACCAGCTGTTCTTCTGTCCTCCTGGCTTCCTGAAATCGCTGGTTCTGGGCTTTAATGAAGCAGTTCTGGCAGTACCCTTCGAGCATTGTGCTGCCCAGGGTGTCACAGTCACGCCGCTGGCAGGACACAGAGTTACGGAAGGTGGCAGCAGAGATCCCTGACTGACCCACTGGTGCGGACTTCCTCTGAGGTCTCCTCTGGTGGCATAGCAAAGAGCTGTCTGTAATACAAAGTAAGGACAGGAGGAGTTTGAATGTGCCTCATAGATCTGATGAGCCAAAGCAACTATGAAAAGTTACCCAATTTATAAATAAAAATAACCCTAAACATGGGACAATCTTGAGCCCCTCAGTTGATGAGCTTTCCTACATGTTATGTAAATAAGGGAGCTAATATAGCCGGATTTTCATATCAGAACTTGTTGAAACAGTTGATCTGGGAAAAACTTGCCCTCAGTGGGAAAAGCAGATCCCACTGAAGTCAAGACGAATTTCACCTTTGGCTTCAGCATGTCATCTGTGACTTTGCTTGATATTCCCCTGCCTCTTGCATTTCAGGCATAATGGTAGTACAGTGGCATAGACCTTAATGGGAAAAAGTGCCTTATGCTTTTTGGTCTCATGAAGCAATCTTATATATTCCACAATCAGAAGGAAAAAATTCTCATCGTGAACAACACTGGAAAATAAGCTACTGCAAGCTGGCATAGAAGTTCCCTAATTTGAAAGTGTAGCATTGTGAAAGATTTTCCTACACACACCAGGGAAGCTGGACTACATGGTCTTTAAAGGTTTCTTCCAACCCAAACAATCTTATATTTCTGTGTTTCTGTTGGCACACTTGTCAGCAGGGAGTTTTAAGAGGTACACAATTATTCTCTCTTACATGTACCTTTCACCTTCTATACCCAAAGGCTCTTTGCCTGCGTAACACGGCATGAAAGACAAAGATTTCATGTTGTGATTTATTCCTAGGGTATTGCCTTTTTGAAGGCCTGCCTTTAAACACATGCATGCGTACATATGATATCACCAAGGAAGATTTCAAGGTAGATTACAACAACGTACTTCTAAGTTACTCCCAAAATACAAGAACATTATTTACAGTCAACTTTTACTTGCTCTGCTTATCAAGGTGACCTCAGTAACGATGCCAATGTTATATCTGTTACATCTAGAACAGATACAGATCTTCAAATGCATCCCAAGCTTTTTCAAAGCCTTGCTAACATAACTGGTTTTCAGTACCATCAATACGATAGCATTTTCCTCATTGACCCTTACAACTTGTCAAGCTGTGAAGAAAATTCATACCAAATCACGACTGCAGTGGATGATGGGGAGGAATCAAACCCCACCTCCATCCTTGAGCTAATTTTGCTTCCACGAAAGGTGACGGTAAGTTTCGCAAGACGTTTCACGGATTTACCACACTGTTACTGTGTGCCCTCTTATATTATCAGCCAAAAAAGCACCTTCTCACACTGCTGCTTCTGCACCACACCATTCCAACCATCCCCTGCCCTTTTAGCACCCAGTACACGCACAGCTTCATAGCTGAAGGAGGCCAATCTGCAGCTGAAGTGTGCCGGAACTTACCCCATCTCCACTTACCATGGTTTTCCCTGTACTCAAAGAAACACAGCGTGCAAAAGCCCTCATTCTCTAATGTCCCAAAGAACTTGCAGCCAGGTTTCCTGCAGAGGTTGCCTCTCCTCTTCTCCTCGCGTGGCAGCACTGGTGGCAGGGGCTCCTCTCGAGGGCTGTTGGGAACCTGATGGCAGGGGTGCTGGAGGAGGCTCTGTGAGATCTGGGATGGGTCAGATGTGGATCTCTGGTGGCACGCGGGCAGGAAAGCAGGACTGCCATTTGAGGAGCGCTCTGTAGACCTCTTGAAGCAACTGCTGCATGTACCATTGAAAGTCCTTTTGACCTTCTGATGGCACACCTTGCATGTGGCATAGTCTAAATGTGTTCGGTCATCCAAATTGTTGGAAGGACCAAGCTGTCTGGAGTTGTAGCAGCGTTCGCAAAGCCCGTTGTGTTGCACATTCAATGTAAAGGGGCAGTCTGGTGTCCTGCATTTCATGGCTGTGGTCTCGCTGTATAGGAAAAGGCTTGGAGCTGTTGGAGGTGCGGAGCGAGGCTCTGTTACAGGCCCTTCAGATGTCCATCCCCCAGGTTCTATGACATCCCCATGGGAGGAGCTTGCCCCAGCAGCCATCAGTTTCTCAGGTGCTGTTGCGGAGATCTGCTTTCTTCCTTTGTTTCCTTGCAACCTCCGCTCAAAGCACTCATGGCAGTAGGGCTGGGTGTTCACAGACATGTAGAAAGGGCAATTTGGTGTTTCACATTTCACCTGTAAGAGGGAGAGCTGGGAAAGAGACAGTTCCTGTCTGTTCCTGGAGCAGGTCTCTCTTCTAGCAGGTTCAGCATTCTCCTGCCATTTCTTGTACTCATGCTGCACCAGTTGAAAGTAATCTTCCACGAGGTTTATTTCTTTGGGTAGGTTGCCTTCATCTAACCTGACAGCCAGAAAAGGAAGATTGCATCAGTGGTTGAAAAGGGCAGATGGTGGGGGTGGAGGCAAAGGCAAGCAATGTGAGGAGGAAATGTAGATTTAATGCACATCCATATTACTCAGCTAGGAGATCCAGGATGTTAAAACTGTTGCAGCAAATGGAAATAATTTTAAAAGCAGGTGTTCAGGGATGTCAAATGGAGACTTTCACATCTAATAAAATGGTCTGACATGATGCTAAAGGGAAGTATTCTTAAAAGGATCTTCTAGGTGAGGGTTTTCTATCTGAGAGCTGTTTGTACAAAGAATATGGATAATCTCTCAGAAGTGAAAAGTCTCCCAAATCCCAAATACCTCTGAAGACCAGTGCTCAGCTGAGTGGGGGTTACAATGGAAAATCCTTCTTTTCACCAGCCCATGCTAAGCATGAGCCTTTCCTACAGTGGGCTCAGTGTTTTGCAATACAGCTTATCATGAAATCTGCTCCTGGTTTTGCCCTGTTTGGTCTGTATCTACCAGTGCAATTCTTCACAGAAAACTACAGGGCTTCAGTGTAGTGTGTGTAATGCTAGCATCCATCACATCATCCTACTCTACCCCCAATAGCAGGGGAAAATCCCACACCAGGGCCTCACCATGCCACAGCTGGTAGGATTGAAGTGTGTTCTGGAACATTACCAGTAATGGTAACATCTGTGCAGTGGGTCTAGGGAAGCTCAATTTCTACTCTTCATGCATGCGTATAACCTTTGGATAGAAGGACTTCGAATTTCAAAATTACCCAACAGCATAAAGATACCTTCCTGTGTTGTAATAGAAGCAAAGACAGAGGATACAGGGAGTCACTTCTCCCCTACTCTGGGAAAGGGCTAGACGGACACTGAAGGGGCTAAATGGACAATGCTATAAGTATCCCATAAATGCAAGAAGATGATGGGTGCCACGAGCTGCCCCTTGCACGTTTCTGATGCTTAACCGTCAGGAGAATGAGCACAGACACCAGTTCCTCCACCAACCACAACTTCCTGCCTACAACACTGCAACAGCCCAGGGCATCGAGGCATCTGCGCTAAGAACATACCACTAAGTACATTCCCTAGGGCAGGCAAAATTACACAAACTGCCTTTTATGCAATGTGCCCTTACAGAAAACGCAAGAGTTGATTCTAACTAGTTCCTGGATGGAACTGCTTTTCAGCCACCCGTCTATGAAATTTAAAGTCAGCGGAAGTAATGCATTGGGTTTACTCTTCTAAAATACTAGTTTCAGTCTGCTAAGTTTGAAGACATTCCTGCCTTTAAATCTGAAACTGGTCTGAGCTCATACAACTACAAAGCATGTCAACAGTAATGTAAAGGTTTAACATTTCAGAGGGTAAACACACACACTACTGAGGAAGGAAGGAAAGACAGAAGGAACACACTGAGCCATCCAGCTTCTCCCATCTCTGTAAACAAGATGGCTTTGAGGAAACAGGAATTACACTCACTTTGCAGCATTAATTAGATGAGTTGTTCCATGATCCCAGCCTTGCACTGGAATTTCTATCACCATCAAGTAGTCTTTCAGCAGCTGCTCTTTCTCCTTCTCTTCTGCGTCTGTCAAAAAGTGTACACACAAATCCTCAAATCTGCCTTTTTCACTGCTGACCAGAGGGACAGCCCGGATTTCTGTGGGGAAACAAGGTGGATTAGCAGACATATGTTTTAGCAGGCAGGAGCACCCACAAGTTGCAAAACAGAGCAGAGAATGGCTGGCCAGACCAACCAGTTTCTAAACAGGGCCACTGGGGGAGGACACAGACACATCCAGATCACAAACTTAGCCCCATCCCATGGGCATTTTTAAGTTTCTCCCCCAGCAATTTCCTTCTCAGCGTGGGCAGCATTGTAGATCTTAGTTTGTTAAGCCTTTCCACGGGAAGACACCTAACCTGCACCTGTAGAACTGCTATCCATTCAGAAGTGCATTAAAAATGACAAAGCATATATTTCATGATCCCTGCCAGACAGCAGTACACTGCTGTTAGATCATGTCCTTCAAAGCTTGTTCTCTTATGTACAGGTGTGGAAAGGAGAACACAAGGAAGCAGAGGCCACCCTTTGACTGATTCCAGCCTGCAAGCAGTTGAGTTGCACTCTACTTTCAGATAACATTTTGAGGACAACCTTTAGTTCCCATTTAGTTTCAGGTTTACAGACAAAGCTGGTTTTGGTCACACATCAAGAGCATATTCCAAAGGAATCTTCTACATTCATTTTAACTTTAAAAATGCAAATCAAAACCAGATTATACTTTAAATGCTTTATCACCATGTTGATACTTAAGAAGCTACATAATACCAAAGAAGGTACTTGAAAAATACCTGGTCCGCTGTCCTTCAGAGTCACTAGTGGTGTAAAATGCATGTTGTCATAGCCGAGCACAATTGGATATCTGTAGCATTCTTCAGCTGGCCAAAGGAGAGGTAAGTAAATACCCCCAACGTTCAGAGGAGCAAAACTGGAGCCTGACTCTAAACTTCTTACCACTTTATCTGCATAAGGGACAAAAAGAAAACACAAATAAACACAAATAATTATGTGCTACAGGCAAGAAAATACATACTCTAGGTGGTCTAAAACAATTGCTGAAAACACTGTTCTGAAATGCATCTGCCTGAAAGCAGCTATTACTGAAGTAAGATTACCAACACAGCACAGAGTAACACGGTGAGATGACTGGCTGGGCAACTCACCTGCAAGGACAATGACTGGCCTTCTGAGGATGTTAGCAAGGATGAAGATGTGGATTTCTTCCAGTGCATTATATGGAAGCCTGTTTCGAGCCCCAGATGTTTCTGGGGAGGTCATTTCAATGAGGTATTCCCACTCCTCCTCCCAGTTCTGGGGAAAAAAAACATCCCTCAGTAACAATTCAAAGACATGTTGTTCAGGAACCAGCTGCAGCTCAGCAGTACTCAAAATAATAACATTTTCCCATTGACTCCACAGGAAAACTATTTCTACTCTCCACTAATAGCAGAATCCATGAAGCCAAAAAGCAAACCAAATCAATAAGGCAATGCTGACAACCATGAGAGAACAGCAGAATTCCCTCAGGCCACCTTACCCGGGTGTCATAGTGGAGTCCTGTTTCTACAAACTCCTGGGATTTAATAGCTTCCCGCTGCCAGCGGAGCTTGAAGTTCCGTGTGTCAACCTCCTTCAGTGCACTAAACAATGTTTTTCTTAAGACAAGGTCAATGTCTTCAATACCCCACATGTATTGTGATGCAGCATGCATGAGGCAATTGCCATCACCTGCAAAAAAACAAAGAAAGAGCATGTTATTTTTAAATGGTTGCTTAAGTAAAACCCCACAAGCACTCAGGATATGGAATTATGCTGCACAAATGCACATTCCCTGTGTACTTCTCCCTAAGCCTCAGGCAGGAGACCACAGCTAGGAGCTCTTCACTCAGAGACAGAAAGGAAGAAAGTCGCCTCTCTGCTGGTTTTGTACCTTCTCTGGTCAGTGTTAAGTTGCCATTCAATAATGCCCCTTTTTGACTTTGACTGGTATCATGAACTAAACCTTGGGGTCAACTGCATATGTAAAACACAGTTGAAATGGTTTTTGAATGCAACAAAATCATCTTAAAACTACAAAAGAACATGCAACTGTCTCTCATCACTGTTGACACAAATAGACATGTGATGGCACATGACAGAGATAATAGAAACCACTTAGAGAATACTATAGTAGCAGCAAGCTTCATGTCCCCTGGCAAGCGCTGCATTGAAAAGATTGGCACTTGGCTTTGCTTGATAAAGGAATTGTGATAAAAAAACAAGACAGAAAGAGAAGAGTAGGTGATTTATGTAGAGTAACCATAGGAACACCTCTTGCCTTCCTCTACAAACTGATAGTATGCTGGGCTGTTAAATATTTCATTTAGAGGGCTGTTCTTTCAAACACAAAAATAGAATAAATGAAAAACAATGATTTGATTTTCATTTAGACACCCTCCTTGCACAGAAAATGTCCTCTTTACAGCTACGAAGGGAAGTGATCTGCAATTTCAGAGGGGGTGAAAAGGAGACTCAGGGAAGTTAACTAACTTAATTAAAAGGTGTGACAAAATATGCCTATGGCTGGGTTTCAAGTTCTATCTCTAGCAATCGTTTTCAAAAGGGGATGTCTGCCCTGAATGGGAGACATCAAGAATCATTATTGTCATATCCTTAAATAGAAAACTAGGTCCAGTGTTTACTACAGTGGTAAACTACCAACCTAGTGCTAAAAAGCCACATCAATTTCCTTGGAATGGGGGACATGACCATGGTAAAGCTGCTAGGTTTTTTTTTCATACGGAAAAAGCTCAAAACTCTAAGGAATTACTACAGACTCGGCACACGTCAGGTTCCTGCCTTCTGGTTTCTGAATACTGTCCTGCTAAGTTCACTTCAAGTCTGCGGGCTGCTTACTGGCGCTCAAAAATCAGTGAACAACATGTAAGACAGAAAGCTGATTGGGTTTCCTTTTGACCAAGAAAGCTGACATACTAATCCCATTAAAATTTTCCCTCCGCAAAATCTAGAGTAAAGATAAGATTAAGTATTTGCTCTCTCTCCGAGAGCTCACTTTCAATTCTTTATTGAGACGTGCTGCCCAAAATTCCTTACACAGCACTTGGAATTCCCCTGCACTGTTTGACTAGCAATTGAGTAACAGTTGTACTTTTTGTTCTGCGGTGTGCAGGGCTGAGCAGCGGAGCCTCCCTCGGACTTTCCCAGGGGGTGTGGCGGGGTGAGCTGGAATGAATGCCAATTCATTATACAAGTGAAATCTCGGCAGCCAAGAGATGCTGGAATTTTTAAATTAAAAAGAAAAAGCAGCCAGCAGCCAACAACAGTTTCAATTTCTGTATTCCTACTGCTTTCCTTCTATCCTCCATTCGCAGGTCTGCAAAGAAACGCGGGGATTCAAAAGGGCATTTTTTTAATTAAAAATCCCAACCACATACTCGTACAAACCACATACAAACTCATACCCTTATCAGGTAAAACGTACACTGAAAAGATCCTATAGGATATACTTTTTCTGTTTTCAACAATTACAACCTTCATCCAAAAAAAAACCCCAGAATTTTCTGAGGAAAACCCACCACTGACTGAAAGAACTAATATATTCCTCCCACATCTATAGGTTAAGCAGCTAAATGCTTTAATAAAATATTCTTCATGCCAAATAAACCCCAATGTGCTATTTTCTGGGATAATACATGGCTTCTTCAGGCTTCTGTCCCTTCTTTCAGGGGTCCTCTCCCTCAGTCTGATCTACCTTCTCTCTTGTGCTAAGGTCTCTCACTACAAGTACTTTGCATAAACCGCAGGTTCTCAAAGCCACTCCTGCTACTCATGCCCTTGATGACCCTAAAGCACTGAGCTGAAGCTGATTGAGCAGTGGAGTGCACAGCGTACGGGGGGGGGGGGCCCTCAAACTGAGTCCTTGTTTTGCGTTCCCTCAACTTGCCCTATTATTTCAGCATCTTGTGTATTGGTATGCCTGCTCACAGATAAGATCCAAGTCCACACTGTTCCCATTTGTAACGCTGGCTGACAGTCATGAGACAAGGCAAGAAGTCACAGTTAATTGAGTGTAAGGCTGTCAGCAACAAGGGCCTGTCCTGGCAGTGTTAACCCCTGCAGAGCTCCTACTGACAGGAGATGAGGGATTCCAAAACTGGTACACTTCACCCACATGTTGTCCATTTTCCTAGTAAACCTCTTAGAGTGAATCTCTTGGGGCAAAGTTTTGAAGATGCAATGCTTCCAGCAACGTTTCCTTCCTAGAACCTGTGCAGTGCTGCCTACCCCAGCTGCCACTCCAGCCCTTCTGGAAGTCCAAGATTACCTGATCTCCATGCACAGCCTAATTACAGTTATGAGAATTTTATGCCAGTGCAGAGGCAGCCCACAGAAGCTCACCATAAGGTCAATGCCTCCCTCACAGTTACAGAGACACACATTAGGATCTGGCTCTTCTGGGTCAGGGCAGTAACACTTGGTAGCGGTTTTATTCTTATGGCTTTTGCACAACACGGCTGTGTCCAATCAGACTGAGAAACTTGATAGAACTTGGGATGGGAAGAATGTGGACTAAGAGATAAGGGCAACGAGTACATAAGCAGATAAGAAAAGAAGCATCCACAGAACATAAGGACATCAAAAAGGGTGCAGATCCACCATACCCAGTGTTTCTATAGCCACTGTGATCGGCTCTTTGAGCAAAGAGTATGTATTTTCCATGTTCTTGGAGTCCTCACTGTCCCAATCTACCTCCCCAGTTTGGGGCAATCCATTCTATAGGGAATCCTAAGTCTGAGTTTTCAGGTATGTGACCATAAGTCATAGCTATTACTGAATCTTTCCTCCACTGAATGTGAAATGCCCAGCAAACCTTACAGTCGTGTGCAAAAGTTTCCTGCTCAAGACTGTGGATACATGTAACCCATTCAAGCAGTCTTTGAGCTGCTGCTGCTGTACGTTTTAATTTACAGCATTTGATGCAATATACATAATTGAACCCAAAAGCCAAGTCCTCAAAACAGCAGCTGCCCTTGAGAGAAAAGGGCACTGCAACTTGGTGTTGCACAAAAATGGCTATCAATCAAACACACAGTAGTTACTGGTGAGTGCTGAGGGAACGCAAGAGCTGGCAAACCCTGACAGGTAGCTGAGGATGAGGTAGCCTGCTGGGTGCAGAGTGCTGACAGGTTCCCATAGGCTCCATGTTTAGGACGCTTCAGTCTGCACCACCGTTAAGTTGGATCAGCAAGTGAATCGTGCCTGACAGCTACACAGGCAGGGTTTGTGGCAGGACATTAATTCTGTTATATATACACGTAGGAATGCATCCCTGCCACTCAAAGCAGCTGAAGGCTCCCCTTGCCTGGCATTAAAGGCTGCTCAGCACTTCTGATGAGGCAGCTGACACACCACAGAGTCAGATTCAAGTTTCCTGCCTGGTATTTTACTCTGACATGCCATGGGTTACTGATATTAAGAAAACATCTGTGAGATTTTCAGGCTATTCATAATCCCGTGGTATGGGCAGGGGTCTGCTACAGCCTCAGGACATTACGTCAGGTGGAAAGAATTTTAGTTTACAGAACTAAGATTAAAAGGCACCACTTCTTTAAAGCTGTGTGCTTCTGTTCCAGTATCATGAACTCAGATGCTATTAATAAACGTGCTACATTCATATCAGCTGTTTCAATGCAAGTGAAAAGACGTGATCACGACTTACCATTGGTCTTCAAAGGGACAAGTTTCCGAACTTCCATGCACCAGTTGAGCTTCCTATGGCGCTCCAGTGAAGTCTGGGTGGCCTGGTCAGTCAGGGCCTTCTGAAGTGTTTCCCGAAACTGAGGACAAAACTGGCACATTCTGAACATTTCTATGGTGTATCTGTGCATAGTCCTGAAGTGGTGAATTATTCCATTGGGGGGTTTGACCAGATCTTCAGGTGTCCTCTCTCTAATCTTCATGGCTTTCAGCATATTGCTCTGATACAAAGCTTGAGGAAGGATGTGTTGGCCAGCCATGTTTCTAGAAGACATCTGAAATGAAAAAGAATCCTTTTATTGAGATGTTAGTGTCCTTGCATGATGGTGCTATCAGTCCTGCAGAGACTGAGAAGGCAGTTTCACGGGCAGGATTCTGGCTGCAGTTTTGCCTAAAACGAGCACAGAGTGGATGAAGTCCACTGAGCCTTATATACATGATGTGTTTCAAAGCTCATAGCCAATAGCCTTTCTGTATTACTTGGGTATAGACATTTAGACTTTCCATCATTTTCTGCTGTACTTTACTAAGATATTAAAGATAATTCATCCATAATTAAGGAAATTGCATCATTGTTAAAAAAAAAAAAAAAAAAAAAAAAGGCATTTAAATCAAAGTAAGGATAAAAGAAGGCAAGATCAAGGGAAGGGAAAATTATCCTGGAAACTTGACTAATTGATAATTACACAGTGTAATCCCATATGCACTTGCTGAACTTCCAGCATGTTTCAAGCTCTCATTTTGATGACATCCCAAAAAAACAGCAGATAATGAACATTTCACATTTCCACAGCCCATACTCTCTGAGAAGGGTTGCTTGGTTCAGTCCAAAAAGAGCCCCAAGAACAACATGCCATGCTAGCATCTGCCCCATACTTACGGCGGCGGAAGATAGCTAATTTGTTGCAGAGCAAGTACTCGAGGACAGGCTTACGTTACTCTTCTTGCACCTTCTTATATTTTGTGAGCGGTAGGGCTACTGCTCAGAGATGCTCGTGCTGTGTGTGGGGGTGCAGGCTGCAGTGCTGCTATTACTCAGAGGTAAGTCAACATAGCTGAAAAAGCATTTCCATTTGGCTCAAAAACCCCAATATCTTTCCACAGTGGGACACGTAATGTTTGCTGCCCTGCATCCCTTTCTTCAGCACCTCTGGCCTCATGGGCTGCAGCAGGAAGAACAAAAAACCCCATAACCTCAAACTATCTACATCTCTGAAATACATAGCACACTAACTTTGTGGCTAGCCAGAGCCAAACGTAGGGACCACATTCCTCAAAACTCCTGTGCACTACAGTAACACCACCAACAACCTGTTTTTACATGGAGAGGTTCCCAATGCTGTGTTTCTGTTTGAAAAGAAAGCATAATTTCTATTAAGACAAATAAAAGTAGTCATGCCTAACGTGTTTAGAACACAGCCGGCTACATTAGGAAAACACACCATTGTGGTTATGAATCTAGGGACAAATACCAAGCCATAAATATCTATCAAGGTCTGAATATACACCTTGTCAAGTACAGGAAGCCAAGAAGCAACTGAAAACTGGTCTATGCAACTACTAGGAAACTTTCTCATGGAGATGCGAGTGTGGAGGGCCAGGAAGAGGAGGAAGAACTACAGCCTGATGGACTGACCGGGAAGACACTCCCAGGTCTGCAGAAGCAGAAGACCCCTCTTTCACAAAAGGACTTAGCACACCCTTCCCACAGGGAACCAGCTGCTCTGCTCTCTCCTCTTCACCAATACACTTCCATTGGTAATCTCCACCTCCAACCACAAAGCCAGAGCACTGGAAAGGACCCTGCCAGGGTACAAGGCGGCCTTACACACCTGCTGCCAAAAGCTGCTCTCTATAACCTCTCCAAGTACCAGCTGATAGAGAGGTTTAGTGGACATCTTGTCAAGCCCTGAAAAGAAGCAAGGGAAACACAAGATGCTGCAAAGTCCTCTTCACTCAGAGCAACTGCATTCACACAGCACCTCTTCTGATCTTGTAAGAGCACTAGGACAGGGCTCAGAGCTGGCACTTCTTGCAATACGTGGAAAATGTTTTCTTTAGATAACAAATACGGCATATTCTTATCATTCCTCCACCAACATACAGCCATATAATAGAAATAACACATTTTCTCATCAACTCTCCCTACCAATATGGTTTTACACATGCTATTTTGTAATCCCATATTTAAATGCATGGATGATAAAAAAAATCAAACGAACCTTTATAAACCTTTGTTTAATAACCATAGCTATACTTTGCTCTGAGATGACTGAATTTCCTTCTGATGTAAGCAGAGTCATTGAGTCAATGGGATTTTCTTACATGAATAAAGACTAATCACATGATTAAGAACTACCAGCACGGACTCTTGAAATGGTTATTTCCAGCTTTTTGTAATAAAAAGTACTGAGTTTAGAGAAGCATTTGCTGAAACTATGTTATTCAATGTTCTATTCTGCAGGCATATTTTCCCTTCCATACATGGAAATCGCTGTCTGTACTGTTTATGGTCATTAGATGTCAATCAAGGCAACAGCTGAACAACCCTTATTTTTCAAAAACAATGCGATGAAACAAGCAGAACTTACCAGCCACCTAAGGTAGGGGTTTAAAGGTCAGAAAACACAGGTACAATTAGATTAGGTTATACTCCACTGTGCTTTACTAGACACTATACTCTTTTAACCTTTTGATATGTACTACGAGTTCCCAGAGCAGCTGTAAACGATGATTAAACAGCGATCTGAGGCGGCACCCTTCCTGAACTTGTAGTACCGGAGATGCTTGAGAACGCTGCAAGCTGTTCAGCGATGTTCCGGTGGTTTCATAGAGTGACACCAGTTCCCTGCCCTCCGAAAAGCAGCAGTAACAAACCCATAGTCCCAGCGCCGCAGAAACACACCCGCGGTACCCGCCCCAGCCAGCAGGAGGCGCCACACGCCCGCAGGCGGCCAACGCGACCCCTGCGGACCCGCCTGGTGCCCTCGCAGTCCCGCGGTACGACGGCGGGGAAGCCGCCCCGCTGCCTTCCCTCGCTGCTTTCCTCCCTCCTTCCTTGTGCCCAAGCGGCGCTCACCCTTCCTCCGGCGGGCTCCTCCTCCGGTCCGTACCTCCTGCTTCAGCAATGGGGTTGGGGCGGTGAGGAGAAGCTGTGCCCGGCAGCCATCAAGCTCCGAACCGAACCGGGGCTCTCCTTCCCTCCGCCGCACTCTCCGCGCCGGAGCTGTTGCTGTTGTTGCTGTTGCCGCCGCGGAATGAAGGGCTGAGCCGAGCGCCTTGGTTTGTTTTTTTTCCCTTTCTGTTTCAGCGCCCTGGCGAGGAAGAAAGGAGAAAACACACAACAACAAAAAGCCCCACCGGGGATTTCCACCGGCAGCGCCGGGGACTTTCCGACATGTGACAACCGCCGCCGGCGCGTACGCCCGCCGCCGCTAGGGGGCACCGCCGCACGGCAGGCCCGGCCCAGCTGCCTGCAGGCCGGCCTGGGTCACCGTCGGGCTGTTGGTTGCCGTTTGGGAGTTGTTCCTTCCTTGTTCCGCACCCCACCGTACTGCGGGGTGCCCGGCCAGGCCCGCGGGCCTCGCTCCGGGGGTCGGTGGGGGTGCGAGCCAGCCCGCGGCTCTAATGGCTGGGGCAGGAGCAGTGTCCCGGTGTGGGATATCATCCTGTCTCCAGCGCCGCGGTAGAGAAGGTCCCTTGCGCTGCGGGGAGTTGTGCTGCCTGTCGTGTCGTGTCGTGTCGTGTCGTGTCGTGTCGTGTCGTGCCCAGAGCGCGGGGCAGCTCCCTTGCACCCCTGGGTACCGCATCTCTGCACCAGCAGCGAAGGACACGCTGATTTCCAGCAGCCGTTACCTCGTCCTTATCCACACGGGCAAGCGTTGCACAGGGCCCGCTGGCCTCAGTGCCCGTGCAGGGCTGGTGTCAGAGTGTAGGTGATGGGTGTAGGTGCCCACACCCCTACAGGTATCATTCCAACAGGATGGAAAGGGCACCCCTCCCATTGGAAGCCATTGCTTTTCCTGTTTCCTAACCCAAGCAAGTTCTAGTCTTCTTCATTTTGTTTGTATTTGCTTCACAGGTTTAATTTGTATTGTAAGTAACCACAAGTGGCTTCATTTCTCTAATTAGAGGATAGACTGATACATAATCCTCTGACTCCATATGTGGCATTTTAAGGCAAGAGATACGCTTTAATCCAGCCCAGCTCCACATAAGGTTGTTGCAGGCAAGGGCTAGAACTTCTGACTAAAGTTACCAAATCAGGAAGATCTTAGTGTGTAAGTGTGTTTGTAAACTCTTGGACATGCCTAGCAGTCTGTAGGAATCATGACATTTAATTATTGTAATCAGTTCACACCTTTAAACAACATTCTAAACTGTGCAGTAGAAGAAGAACATGCTGCATAAAAAACAATACTTAAGGCCTGTAAATATGACTTATGGAAGAGATTTCTGCTGGAAAAAGGGGAGTTTCTTGCTCACCAGCCTTGCAACATGAAGGCACTGGGAAATGAAATACAATGCATCCTTAAAAGACTTCATCCTTCAAGAGGCTGAACTCCTACCCATTCCTGAGTACCCACCGCTCTGTCTTGATGAGAAGCCAGGGTAGTGCCACACTTTGGAATTAGGTCTTGAGTCCTTCAGAGAGCAGGTGGATTTTGGAAGAATTCAGCCTTGGGCTCACCTTTTGGGCTCTCAGCTCCTGTGCTTGTGTCACTTGGTGTGGTTATGTGGCAGTTGTTCTTCCCCAGTGTTTGTAGGCCCGTGGCTGGCTCTGTGAAGTCTGCCATCCTTCCTTCTCTGCCTTTGTTCAAAAAGAAGTCAGGGATATGGCTGGAAAAAGAATAATCCCTTTCATTTTTTGGTAGGGATTTTTAAGGTTATTAGTACAACTCTTCTCGCCTTCCCCTGCCCCCTCCTTTTTTTTCTTTCTACCTAGCCTCTCTGCTGCCTTGGTAAGTAGTAGTTTGATAGGAAGCTTCCACACTTTAAGAATGATGGGTTGATCCAGCTGGGATCCAGGGGGCTGGATTCCTGAGAAACTGGGCTGGGTAATTACTTGCATAGCCAGGGCAGCTCTATGTGTGTGTGCTTGTGATGTGGTTTGATGTGGTGTGGTGTAATCTACCCAGAGTATGTTTCCTTCAGCATCTTCCTGTTCTCTGCTCCTGGATGATTTCCCTGTCCCCTCATGTGGGCTGAGACACTGGTTTATTGATTAGAAAAAAGCTATATATATGTGTTTGGTTTTATCCAAAGCATTTCTCTCACGTATTATAAAGCCTGGACCCTCAGAGAGTTTTACAGAGAACATCTGAAGTGATAGAGAGTTTCACTGTGGAGTGGGAATGAAGACCTAAAGTAGGGAAAGACAAGCTGACATACCTTGCTTTGTACATGAGACTGCAGAAAATAGGTTAGCAAATGGTTCTAGCCCCTTCTGGTTTTCAGTTACTAGAAAGAGGAAAGGAAAATAAGTGTAAGGAGACCAGTGGTTCTGCAGGTATTAACTATGAGCCTATGAGGGAGATGCTGAGTCCCAGGAAAACCTGAAAAGACAACAGCTTATTTTTATGTTTCCAAACAGTAAGCACATCTGATTATTTATAATTGCTATTTACACCTTGATGAACTGAAAGTCGATTGCACGTGGCATGGCTAAGGCTGATGTTTATCATACACATCTGAGCAGGATGGCAGGAATTCATTTGATCTGAGTTTGCACAGCACAAAATGAAGTTTTGTCTTGTCAACTGGATCTCCTAGGCAATGTAGGAATACATTAAAAAGATCAACAACATCAATAATTATAGAACACATGAACACACATTCCTCTTTTCTGATTTACTCCTATTTATTGTAGTTATACCCCATGGATTATCCCATCATTTATGTTACAATATTTGTATCTGACAAAATGTAAACATATATACATATACATAAGGGCGAGGAAAATTTTCTTCTTTGAAGTGTGTGTGTAGACACGCATACATACATACCTATACATATACATACACACACGTATTTTTATGTATGTATACGTATCTGTATCTCTTGAGGGGGAAGTTCTCATTGCCATTGAGGACGGGATAAGAAATACTTTCAACTGCAGCTACCGAGATGCTCGTTAGGCTTAAGGGTAAAAAACCTCATCCTTATAAGTGGTGAAGTTTGTATAACCTTGGAGCAGGCTATTGATGAAAGCTGCAGAATATCTGTCTTTGGAGGGGAATTAAGTAATCAGTTTCACACACATCAGTCACTAACAGTTCTTTATTGTACCTGGGAAGAAGAATAAATTGCTCAAGGACCCATTCAGTTCTGTATCTCTAAATTATTTTAACTATTTGACTTCTTTTTTCTGTTCAGAAAGGAGAAGCTCATGCTCGCTAAATTAAACCAGGACCTCAGAGTGTTCAGAACAACACCACCAAGTGTTTCAGAGATTACATTAGGAAAGACTCGTTGTCAAGATAGTACTCCTGTAATATTCTATCATACGAGGATGACTGTGATAATGCTTATGGATAGTAGCATTCAGCATTTAATAGCTCAATCATTTACCAGGTCTTTCAGTATCAAATTATTCTGTAAGAGGGGTGATTCATCTAGAAGGGAGGAAAAGTTTCGTAAAAGGGAAATCCCTTCTATTGCAATAGCAGTGGTTGAGGTCACACTTGAGTTCAGGATTTCTGTCTTCCAGGAGCCCTTTTGTTGCTTCTTTTCCTGGTGGAGAAGCAATGAGAACAGCTCGTCAGTGCAGAGAAGCGAGAAGGAGGAAAATCCCTTAAGCCTCTATCAGCAAACCAGTGCTTACTACTGAATCCAGTAGTGATAGTAAAATAAATAAATATATAAATAAAATACCTAAACTTGTCTCTGCCACTTAGGTAGCAAGAGCTGAACTGGTTTTGTGAATTTTCCATTACACTCATCCGAATGCAGTAAGAGACTCTAGACTCCCTGGGAGATTATTAACAGGGTATTGTGCAAGACACTGTACTGGGAGCAGGGTTCATGCTACTGGGACAAGGCACCCTCTGCTTTTTCACTTTACGGACGCAAGCACAGGACATTTTTAACAGGTTCTACTAGGCAGAAGAGGGTTAGGTATGGCCTTGAGCATACCTAAGGTTGGTCTTAACCATAGTTACCTCCTGGTGTGGAGGCAACAAGCAAGCTGAAATTTCTGAATGCTTTTCCAGCTCTGTTATGAGAGTCTGTGAAATGTGTGAAGAGATTGCAGTGATCGTGACAATATCTTTCTAACTTGATTTTTATCTGTTATACATTCCTCTGATATCTGTAAATAGTGGATCAAGCCTCAGGCCTGTAAGAATTGCAGAGACATAGAGGTACGTATAGCTACGTTTGAGATAGCACCACAGCCCAGCATTACTCACCTCTGCAATGCACAATACAGAGAATTCCAGTCAGCCCCAGCGAGAAATAAGCACAAGGCCTACGTTACTTTTGCCTAGGAGAGTGAAGTGCTTTTGGTGGATTTTGAAGCAGGCTCAGACAGGGCTTGTGGCTAAATTGAAGAAAATAAGAGCAGCAGTAGTGAGCCAAACCAAAGGCCCATGAAGCTCAGTGCCCTGTTTCTCACACTGGTTGGGAAGATGCCCAGGAAAGGGCACAGAGATGGGGTGGGTTGTTTCTGATGCTTTTCCAGCCCGTACTTTGTCACAGTTTTCCTGTGGGATCTGGGGTTGTGGCTTAACATTCTGCTAGCTTGGTTTCTCAGTTATATGGTAACTGTGAGGACGTTTCATGTCTCACTTTTTTCCATGTCTTGCTTGTTTAATTCTGACTACAAACTCTTTGTGACCGAGCCTTTTCTTGTTTTGTTTTTGCTGTACCTTAAGACATAGACACGATTATTAACAGTGTGGTCTTTGCTTCAAGAAAGTTACCATCCAAGTGTAGCAGAGCTCACTACACTGTAAACTACAGTTTTCATAATGGTCCCTGATTTAGACTGAGTTGCAAGCATAAAGCTCTGCAAAGATATCACTGCAGAGCGATGGGTTCTGCAGTGTTATCTATGGATGTAGAAAACTTCCTTCCTTAATGCACAGAGCACATGGCTGGGTTTAGGCAGTGCAAGCTCACTCATGTTAGCCTTTCCCTTGGTAGGCTGGGACAACTGCTGTGCTGCCTAGATGCAGAGTGCACACCACAGCAGGGGACCCTAAAGCAGAATCTGAATTTTGGAGCTGTTTGTTTCAGCCAGCACATTAACATCCAGGAGTCAGCAACTGCTTAACAAACAACTAACTAACGACAGTGCCTTGTCAGAAGTCTGGCAGGAGCTACTGTTGTTTTCCTTCTGTATTCTGTATATGTGAGCAGGTATCCTAACTTGAGGTGTGAGGTAAGCATTTAGCACACAGCTATACCCTCTGGGAGCAGATGGGAAAGGTTAGGGAATGCAGCTAATGAATGCCTGCCTCCTCATGTAATTAAAGCCCTTACTCCTCTATTCCTCAGACAATTTTAACATACAATGCAGTCAGACTTTCTTACATAGGACAGACTGCAGTTCAGCAGACTTGACAGTCTTTCAGATCATTATGCTCCTTTCCCAGAGAATCCCAGTCTCACTATAAGGTTTTATTTTTTTCCCAGAAAATACATGGTTTGTGTAATCTGAATGGTAAAAAAAAAAAAAAAATCATTGCAACCTGTTCTCATTTCTTCTAGATATTTCCAATAATGTATTTTCTTATGTATGTGTCCATTTATTAAGCCAACCTTACACCCTTTAAAATCAGTAAAGCTATTTTAAACTGTGGTTAATTTCCATGTGCTAGCTGATCACGTGACTGAGTGACTCTGTATCATTCCTTGCCAATATGGAAGAACTGCTGACACTGTTTACTCTCATTATGGAAATATGTCTTCTTAGCAGCTCCTAGCAATGGAATTACGTGGGGAGTGCTAAGGGAATAAAAAGTGACCATCTGAAGTTAATCTTCAGCCATGAATCATAGAGCATGAAGCTTGTCACTCTTTTCCCTCTGCAATTTTTGTAATTTCCCCCAGTTCATCAAAATGTGAAAGAAACAGCCAACACATATATATTTCTACTGTCCATGGTGAATACTTATCAGACTTTCATGCTCATAATTGTCTAGTCTGACCTTCTCAATAGCACAGGCCATTGAGCTTCATCTGTATTTTCTATGTCAACCCCAGAACTGCTGCTGGGTGCTGAGCATCACTTTCAGGAGGAGATTGTTTTGATTTTGTCAAAGAGAATAGAATTGTATAAGGGGTCTGGTAGGCCCAGTGGTTACTGTAAATCCTGTTTTAGAATAACTAGTGTAGGTGTGTGATTTATTCTTATTTGGCACTCCCTCAGCCAAACAGTTTCACTGGGGTTTACCTGAAAAATGTTAAGTATTGAATAGGTTTTATTATCATGTATGTTGTCAGGTTAACTACATTCTGGGCCTCTTCAAAACTCACAGCCATTTTCAGTGACAATGAGGAAGTGAATTCATTCCTGGACTTTGAAAAGCAGAGGAAAGGCATTTCCTCTGTGTAAGGCAAATTCTTTCATGGGGAATAACAAAAGAGGCATATATGAGTGGCCAGAAATTCAGGCTAGCTTTCCAACTGGAGGGAAAATTCTAATTTCCCTGTATTAGCAGTGCCAGAATTTCCCCAAGAAATTCTCCTCCAAATTAATTCTCCAGGGAAGGATGCTTGTTTTCGCATAGGAATTTACCAGCATTTGCTGAATTAAACAACAGAGTCCATAGATTGTTTCTTAAAAACTAACAATCATCTCCCACCAGAGAAATTGTGATTTTGCTTTGTAAACATGGATTTTGTCAATGCCTGTGGGATGACTCTGATCATGTGTTTTAGCTCAAAAAATACATAATTTTCTTCTGATTCATACTGATTTCAGGGAGAGGGGAATCCCCATTTTTGTGATGACAGTACTCATTGGTAACACTAAAATAATCATTTATTCCTATCTCCACAGAGAGAATATTTAAAGATTTCTGCTGTGTACATGTGGGGAATGTGTTTTTATGTTGCATGCCAGCACAGCTGCGGAAGACAGCCCACAAGCTGCTTACTATAAATTAACCATTCACCCATTAAGGCAGAGAGAATTAAAAGGAGTCAAAGATAGATTTGGAAGTAGTAGAGAAAGAAACATCTCCTCGTGCCCGGGAGACGCTATAGAAATCTATTAAACTCTAGTCTATGTGGAGCATCCTAACTAACTGTTTTTCCATCGTCATGGTCCTAGGGCATTAAATATGAGGACTGCCCCATTTGGATCACCCACACCAAGCAAATGCATCTCTCTATGTGCTGACCTTTCTTGTACAGAATGGGAGTCCCTTTTCATGGCACAGTAACAAAAACTGTGTTAGGGACAGAGCATGCTTTCTAATCGGATTAATAAATTTGCCATACTCTTTCAAGGAGGAATTTCTTTTATTTGGTGGACCAACTTTTACCAAAAGTTTCTTTTAAACCTTTTTTTTTTTTTTTTCAAATAGGAGAGCTGCTCAAGTTCCATAACTATTCAATCAGATTTCTCACTGCAGTAAAGGCTTGTGCTGGCTTGACATGTTTTGATGAGGCCAAGTGTTTCTGCCTACATAGCCTTCTCCTTGCAATTTCAGAAGGTCTGTGGCATCCTGTCATCTCATGGACTAAATAAAGTCATCTAGGTGTGCACTGAGGAGTAGCTATGTTATTCTTCTGAAAAAAATGGCTACGTTTCAGGGGTGGTTCCAGTTTAAAACAAAAATAGAAAGAAAATGAGTATCAATGTGTTAACATCATCTGCTGAGAAACACATAACAGCATATGCTGGATATGTGTGTGAATAATAATTCTTCTATCATGAAAGTAATGCATGGGCTCCAGTAAGGATATTCATCTATGTACACATATGTGCACAGATTGTAGAGATGTGGAACAGAGAAGGACTGTGTCCTATATCTTAAGATGACAGACACAGCAGAATACAAACAACAGGAATAAGGACTGTGGCATGGTATCTACAGAGAACAGAGGGGTGGTTTTCACAGATTACCTATGAATTTCTTCTCTTTGACACTCTCAGCAATAACTTTTCATCTCTTCTTCATGAGTCCTCCCAATCTTCATGCCTTTTTATTCTTACAGGCACAGTGCTAGGCTACTGTGCAGCTGGTCTGCAGGCTGTACCTGCAGGGCACTGTTCACTTTGCTCAGACCTGCCTGCATTGCACTCCCCTGTGCTCCAGACTTTGGGGGTGGCCAGGATACCATAAGCTCATCTGTCTGCCCCGACAGCACCCTTACTGATCATCCTGCTACCTGAACAAGAAAATATCTCTTCTGCCATATCGAGTATATCTAACAGTATTGTGATCGGTTATAACATGATTCAGAATCCACTTCCTGAGAGGGGCTTTATTTGATTTGCTTCAGCGTGATGGAAAATATAGTGATAAGCTTCAGACTTTTCTTGTGATGCTTCTAGATCATCAGTTCTAGGAGTAGTATCTCAGTGTCTGTATGGCTCATTAGGTACACTCTGACACAGTCACTGTCATCTAGCGGCTGCAAGTACACTCAGTATGGACATGTCTGTCTTTTAAAAGTACTTCATTTAAAACAGCAGTCATTAGTTGCTCCTGATCACAGATCAGGACTTTACACATCATTATCAGGAATTCCTGTGCTCCTGTGACTGTTTACTCTTCTGGCTACAGGTATGTTATGCTGGCTTTAGAAGCAGCTATCTATACTATTTACCTCTATTATCTTTCTTTGGTACATTGAATCCCTCAAGATGCAGGGAAGAAGTAATCTCTGCACACTCTGTCCTTGTGGTAGGCATCTATACCGTATGTTGGCATTAATGAAACCAGGATTATCTCTGACCTCATGTTCTGCAGAGACATTACTTCCTTTATAGATAGGACAGGTGGCACCAAAATGGGAAGAGTTTACAACACACCAAAGTAGAGCAGTGCTGTTACTTCAAAGTTCAAAGCGTGAGTCTGCAAATTCTGGAGATACTTCCTAGAGCTAGACCTATCCTGCGCAGAGAGGGCAACTCCTTCTAACAAAATCCTGCATGATTCTAATGAAGCTCTGCAGTAATTCACCTGCTGCGACTGAACTATGCATAAAAACCTCACGATGCTGTTGTAGTCCATAGCTGATTTAACTTCTCAATTGCTCATCAAAGATAAATCCCCTATCTAAACAGTCACCATTGATTGAGTGGTTTTGCAGATTAGAGGCACCTATGCACACTCATCCAGTTTTCGCTTTAGTTCAATACTCAGCATATCTGTTCCATTTTAAGCCATCATTCTTATTAAGAGAAAGTTCGTACAATGTCTCTGAAGAATGAAATTAGAGCATGTGTTTTAGTCTTAGGTCTTAATTATAAGCAGAACCAGGCAAACCAGTTTACTAAGTGCTCAGTATCACTGGTGTTAAAACCTGATTTCCTGTTTTTTCCATGTTTGTCAAACTACGTAGTTTTTTGGATGAAGTGTCTAATAATAATCTCCACAGTGAATTTTGTGACAGGGGTGAGAAAGATGGAAAGCCTGACTTAAAATAGCTAATTATTTTCTAGGGACAAGGCTAGGGAAAGAATGCATAGTTTTGCCTAAGTAAAAAAATTCACCAACATTTTCTTCAAATTGCTCTGATTCTTAGGATCAGAGACCTGACTTATTATAACAGAAAGACTTCTGCATCAGGGACTTGCAGCCCAATGAATTTATGCCTGTGCCACAGAAAGCTAAGTGAAGACAGGGGCAAACCTATATTTCCTTTACCCTCCTTGGTGAAGTAAGAAAATCTCCAACCTTCGCTGAAGCCCAGGGTATGGAGGGAGAGTCTTTCAGTCCTCTTGCTCTAACTGTGGAACTTGATTATTTACTTTCTAGGTAGGAAAGAAAGCACCAAGGAGTTAGGTTTCATCATAGATTAACAATTATTTAACTTAAGTTATATATTTCTAAAAAGACTAGAAGAGTCTCAATGTGCAAAGTTGGAGCACCCTACCCTGGGCTGTATCATCTGATGATATTAGCTGTGGAAGAGGAATGTGGGTCTCCTCACGTACCAAAAAGTTAACCAAAGGCTCTTTAGTTAGGTAAAAAGGCAGAAAGCTATAGCGCTGCCCTTTGTTCTTCGCATTGTGCCTTTTGTTTTTTGTTTCCAATGCTATAAATGGAAATGAAAGTTTTTCTAATGACTAAGAATGTAGGTGAATAAAATTTTTCAGGTTACTATAAGGAATAGAAAAATCTCCATATGCCTCCAGATTAAACCACTTCTTTTATAGAGTTTTTGGTTCTTTCACTAAGCTAAACTAGCTTTATCCAGAGCTGGAGTAAGTTGCCATTCTGTAACTATGTGCTCCCCACAGTGTGATGAAGTATATGCCATCCTCTCACAGATCCAATGCTGTCCACTGTGCAACAGAGTGCAGCTGTGCAGGGTAATCCAGAGATGGTTTGCTGCATCCCTCACCTGTAGGACAAGGCTGGACCTCTTACATTTTGTCCCCCACTAGTCCAAATCAAAGCGAGAGGCAATGAAAATAAAACAAGGGAACAAGGGAGCTTCTCCCTGTCTCATGCCATTAGGGGCCTTTGTCTTGCTGATGAGCACTGTAGAAGAGCAGAATATCTGTGACTTGGGAAGAGCCTGGTGTTACTTGAGTGGCAGCTCAGACTTGGTGGTAACTTCTGGTAACTAAAGTGGAAGAAGACTTGAATTTCAGATCTGGGAAGATGGGGTATACAGAACAGTTTCTGTGGAAGACAGGAAACTGGGAGCTGAGAAGCTGTGTAAGGAAAGCGATTCATTCAGTCAAATCATTCATCAACAGTATTAGAAAAGAAACCACCTGGGATTGAGGAAATCGAGGATGGAAAAAGCACTGAGTTTTACTAGGAGCTAAAATACAGGATAAGGAAAGGAAATGTCTGGAGAAAAATAGGTCAAGAAAGGAAGGAACTGAGTGAGACAGAGATAGGAGGAGCCCAAGGAAAAGGCTATGACAAGGAGCTGAAAAACAGAACAAAGAAGTTGAAGACTATAGCAAAATGTTTAATATGAATTTTGAAGAGATGAAGACTTGATCGGAGAGGCTAGAAAAGAAGACTGAAACTTGGTAAAGCAAGGAGATAGAAGCTTGGTAGTGAACCTTGAGGAATGGAGACTGAAAGTTGAAGACAACAAAATAAAAGAGATAAGAAAGAAACAGGTGGAACCTGAGCAGGGAGGTGTGGGAAATGAAAAGGAGAAAATATGAGCAGTGGGCAGAGACACATATGCCATGAGGCACAGTCTGTGCTTGGGCATGGACTGGTGTTCAAACTCCATGAATTTTGTCAGTTCTACACCATTTGTCCATTGCCTTTGTCCCACTCCCCCTGGGATTATAGAACACTAAAGTCACTAAGTGTCATACATGAGAGAAAGCCCATCTCCTTCACAGTACATAAATCATTTGCCCAGGGGGAACAAGGGATGCAAGGTGAAGACGACATCCCCCACTATGTGCAGGACCTCCACCTTGCCCTCCATCTCATTCTGAAGCTGCGAGCTGAGGAAGGGATTGCACTGAGAGTAAGCACAGCCGCATGGTGAAGGCAGTCACATTCTGGCCTGAGAAGCTGTGCTTTATCCTCTTCTTTGCCACAAAATTTCTGTGTGATGCCAGGCAAGTTTTGAAACCTACCTTCTCAGAGGTGATGACTGACTGGGTGCTCCTCTTATGACGCATACGCGGGTGGAGATTTTGGGTCTGACGTGAAGGAGTGCTGAGTTCTCACAGCTGTAGCTGAGGTAGTGCGCTCTGTGCTTTGGAGACAGAAAGTAGAGTATTAAATAAACTGAGAAATCAGGTCCTAGGGAGTACAGAGAAGTAATGGAAACTTTTGACCTTAATCACTTTATACTTCAGTTCCTTATGTGTAAAATGTGGATTGTACCACCCCCTCATGTTGCAGGGCTTAAGAACAAAGATTAGCTAACATTCAGAGGCACTCAGATGCTTTAGTAATGAGGCAGGAGAGTCTGAGTAACGTTATTTCAGAACCATTTTTGAGTAGTAAGTAATGCATGAGGTACTGAGCAAGGAGGAGGACATGAAAGCCAAAAGAGCTGCTCACCAAATGACTGACTGTGCATGCAAAGAGATCGTGGTGGGGTGGAAAAAGTTACTGTGAGATTTTGAAAAGACTCTCCTAAGGCATAGAGCAACTAAAATAGAGCTACAAACGTAACTTAAATTCTGGGATTTCCTACCCTGTTTGGTTTGTAAATGTCTGATGAACATTTTTGTGCAAAACATACGCATACCAGCAAGCTGTTTGCTGAAATGTTCACTCTGTCTGTAATGCAAGATGAGTGTTGCTTTCCTCATCACGGTGTAGTATACTGTGTTGGTGAATAATAGTGTCATTAATGCAATAACCTTAGCAAATATGTTGGCATTCATAGTAGCAGGATTTTAGAAAAGTGGGCAACTATTGCAGTTATTTTACAGATCTGTCCTATGTAGTTTTGAAAGGAACATTGAAGATTGGGAACAAACCCCAAATCCCTGCATCTTGCACTTTCCCCCAAAGATCAAACAAGGTATACATTTTTCTTTCAGTCATGTTGAGTTAGAAACACTACATAGATAAACACATGTCTGCAGTTTACCTTGTAACTCAGTGGTTGTCTCACTATTTAACATAGCTAGGGGCAGGTCTGGGATGAATAATTATTTGAGAACACTAAGCATGTTAGAGGAGAAATCCAGATCTGACACTGAAGGAAATCTGAATGAATCTTGATTTTACAAAAATCTCTGGGGTCTGCATGGGTCTTATGTGATGGACTCAAAAGAGTTTCTGGTATCAACAGCTCAAAGCCAGGAACATGGATGAGGTCTGGCTTTGGAATTAAAGGTAGTTTCCTTGAACTGATGTTCACCTGTACCCTAATGATCAAAGGGGTACTCCTTTCCATTGCACTGTGAGTGTGTAGAATCCCCTCTAATAACTGATTACGAAACTGTAACTGATACTTCAAAATTCACACATTTGAGGCTTTGTTTTTAAAAATTTCTGTGAGTCACAGGAACCTGTGAGGCCAGCTGGAAGCAGAGAGGAAAAAGCAACCCTCTACAATGTAGGTCGCTAACTAGCAAAAAGAGAGTGGAGAAAAAACAAAAGCCCCAAACCAAGTAGAGGTCCTTTCTCTAGTCACTATTTTGGGTACAGAACATTTAATTTCTGAGCAATAAAGAACCCGTAACTTTGTTTGCTTCTCCACCATGAAAATAAGAGCAGAGTGGAATTTATTCCAAATGTCATTACAGTCTGTAGGTCCAGAGCAATGAGTCTGACACCATGTGGGTTATTTATCAGTAGCATTTTAAAACTCAGAATACAGTTTTCCTGGTGGCTGTCTTCACTAATGTCTTCTTTTGGTCTCAGACATGAAAGTATTTTACATAGTCTGTATTCATAGCAGGAAGGCAATGTCTTCTCTTTAGAAAACAAACAACTTATTGTAATATTTAACAATGTGGCTTTAAATTAGGAATGCAGATTTCTTTAGCTACACTGTGGAAGTAATAAGTAAAAAGATAATATAAAAGTATCTTCAGCCTTTCCAAAGAAACCCCAAGAAAACAGTTCTAAAATAAAGAGATTGTGTGGATTTTTACCTTCTCTTCTGCTGCAGCTCTAATTACAACTGAAACTGTGGGCCTTGATATCAGCCACTGGAAAACTTTTAATATTAGCTGTGAGTAGAAAATACTGCAGGCCTTGAACTGTCATTTTTCTTCATCACAATGACAGCATATATCTCACTTAGACAACTGACTCTCTACTGTATTTGCTGTTAATGCATATTAAGATTTGCTCACAAAAAACATTGTCTATCAGGATTGGGACCCGTGGTATGGAGGTAGCAATGAGTATGAGCAGTCCTGAGAGGTACGTTGCAACCTGAAGAGAACACAGAAATAGTAATAACTTTCAAGGAGGTCTTATCTGGTTAAACTTCTGAAGATGATCTTTCTGGTATATGCCTCCTCCTGCAACAAGATTTTTTCAGGGAATGACTTGGCAGCTGATTATAATCAGAATCAGGACTGCTGATTTTAATTCTTTAGGTCTTTCTTTGTCCTTATTGCAGTCCACTTCAACATCTGGATACTGACTCCAGTGAATGAAGAGGGCTATTTGAGTGTGGATATTTCAAACACATCCAGAAATTGGATTACTTGAGTTGGAATAGACATGTATGTGTGGACACTGGATAGACTTTCTCTTTACCAACATATACAGTATCTTAAACACATGTGGAGTAAAACATCATGCTGTTAATCAATGAGAAAAAGGAGGAGGTGTGGCTCTTCTGTGTAGAGACTGTATCCACAAAGCAGTTATAGCTCATAAAGCAGTGCTTACTTTCAAGAAAAGCAAAAATATCCAGATCGAGTAATAAATGCCTTTGTACAGGTTTAGTTTGAATGGAGCAGACACAAGAATATCCATACCCTCCTTAGGAAGGTATGTATAAGCATCCTTTTTAGTATAATTTAACTAGTGATTATCTTTTAAATGGCTACTTTGCCACTCAGACTTTCAAAGATTACTGTTTACTCTGGGGTGTCTTATTTTTGTGTACTGGACACTCAAAAGAAACTCAAGGAAGGGCACTCATGCAGCACTGGAGAAGCATCTAGACTAAATAACTTTCAAAAAGACACCACCAAAGGAAGGCAAGTGAGGTGACCAGTCAATTTTTAATGGTTTGCCCAAGCAAGACAGGAATGTGCTTCTTGGCAAACATTACTCTTTCCTAGGTTGTTGAAGCACCGAGCCTATGGTTTTCAATCACTAGTGTTTAACGTTACAGCAAACCTTCAGCATTTCCCTGCTTAGCAGTCATGACAGGGGGTAGTTTCACTTTGTGAGAGTTGCCTTTGGCCAACAGTACACTAGGCCAGTAGCAGTACTAGTACTACAATAAGTTCTCCCTTTATTCTAGAGGGAGAACACTCATGATCTCCCATATGTTGCCATTATTTTATCAGTGAAGAGTCTGCTGCTGTTGCATGCTGCTGAAGCGATTTGAAAAGTTTCACAGTGACTTAGGTTGGTGATAACGGGTTCAAACTTAAACAGGGGAAGTTTAGATTGGATCTGAGGAAGAAATTCTTTACTGTAAGGGTGGTGAG
>JASSUY010004434.1:0-10716 GCA_032466535.1 Forpus xanthops
GGTGCCCAGAGAAGCTGTGGCTGCCCCATCCCTGGCAGTGTTGAAGGCCAGGTTGGACACAGGGGCTTGGAGCAGCCATACTCCATGTGGGATACACACCTCACGGAAAGGATCCTCAGCTGCTTGGGATCTCTTTAAGGGAGAGTATCTGGAAGATGGATCCCTGGCCTCTAAAGGCAAGTGACCGTAAAGTTGGAAAAGACTCAGAACACCAAGATGCTCCATAGTGGCTCTCATATCATTGGGTAGATGAGGAGTCATCAGGCTGGAAGACAGACATATGAAAAGGGTGATGACAGAAGGCTAAAATTATTAGTAGTATGGGAAGGGTGGACAGAGAGATTGTGATTGCCATCCATATCTGTCCTAGGATTACAGGACATCAGGTGAAACCAGAAATTGCAAGTCCAAAGCAAACAAAAGGTGTTTCTTCTCCCAGTGTATAATTAATCTGTGGAACTCCTTGCAACAGGATGCTGGAGATGTTGAAAATTGATGGGGGGTTCATAAAGCAGCCAGATAAATTCATGGGAGAAAAATTCCCTATGGGCAATTAAGTATGAAAACACCCACTGGGCACAGGAAGCCACGCATTGTTGGAAGCTGACAGGGTATTTTGGGAAGTAACTCGAGTTATTTGCTGTATTCTGACCCTCTTGTGTAGACATCTACCCTTGGCCATGGCCCAAGACAAGTCATTGGGATGAATGGACTCAATGGCTGTTCTGAAGGCCCCACATTTTCTACCTCCATATGATGGTAGGTTAGGGCCCCCAGGACATTTTAGGTCTCAGTTTCTCCTGTGAACATGATGCTGAGATCAATGGTGTTGAGATCAATTACTACTGAGGCTTTGTGCAGGTAGGGGGTAAGTCCACTCCACAAAGACCATGTATAAAATGGCCTATCCATCACTGTGTGCTTCATATTCCGTGCTCACCATGCTCTCCAAACCTAATACCATGTCAAAGTGCTGGTTTAGCCTGACTTTGTAGACCAGCCATGGATCCCTTACAGTGAGACTCTGGGCTCAGTGGGAACAATCACAGCGTCGATAGGTTTCACTACGTCTATATTAGTATTTGGCCACCTGCAGCAAGGCTGGCTGCAATGAACACTTCATTGTTCCTGATCCTAATCCACAAGAGTCATCTCAGCAAGGCTTAGACCTAGCTTTGTTATTTCTCTATTTGCAGTTTTGAGCGTGTGCTTGTGTTATAGCTGAGGCCTGTAAGAGAATATGTTGTTGCCCTCTTCCTCAGCCTCGTGTGGACCAGAAGCATCAGTCAGATCAGTCCCAAAGATACCTTTGGGACCTGAAAGCACGTTCCTGCCCTTCTGTCTTCCTAGCCTGAGTGCCTCGGCACTACTGTATCGTAAAGATGCACTCCCTTCCCATTGGCCATCCCCACTTCTATCCATGCCACCTCCTCTCTGTCTACTGCCCATACAGTCAGGCAGAGATGCAGTTATGGGAGTTGGTAAATGCAGGTTTAGATGGAGCTGAGGAACAATTCCTTCCCCAAAGGGTGCTCAGGCATTGGAACTGCCCAGGGCAGGGCTGCAGTCACTGTCCCTGCACGTGTTCACACATCATGGAGACGAGGCCTCAGTGCCATAGGTTAATGGTGGTCTTGGCAGTGCTGAGGAGCAATGGGACTGGATGAGCTTAAAGGTCCTTTCCAACTTGGTTGATTCCATGATCCTATGAGAGCAACAGCAAATGTGGCTGGTTTGAAAGCTGTGCTGGTTGCAATTAAGAGGTTGAGACAATTGCAATGTGCGGTGGTGATGGGTGGGGAAGGATGAAGCATCAATACCTTCAGCAGGTTTATCTGCAAAGACTTGGTGCTGTGAACCACAGACTCAAAGCATGTTGGTGTTTGCACAATGCCATGAGCAAGTGAGATGGTTTTTAAGGCAGGTTGTGGTGATGTCTGGCTTCAAGTGTCCTCAAACAGGTCTTGTGCATTTGTCAAGAAGAATGAGGCCTTGAGGTAAGCTCTGCTCTCCTTGTAGAACTGGTTTCTCAGTGGGGAATATCGGGGAAAGAGCAGGGATGGGAATTGCCACCCTCGCTTACAGATGGGATCAAAGCAAGCTGGTAGTGACATGGGTTAATGGTGGCCTTGGCAATGCTGGGGTAAAGGTCGGACTTGATGATCTTCAAGGTCTTCTTCAACCTGGTTGATTCTATGAGTTTATGATTTACGCTGTGTGATGTCTGCGGTCCCCTCTAGCCCTGTTCAACTTGGTGACCTCTAAAGGCTTAGCATGTTCCCTTTAGCTACCAATGGGTGACCTATCGAGGCAAATAAAGAGCCAGGGATGCTCCAGGCAGTTGAGTTTCCCCATGCAGAGCCTGGCTGGTGCGGCAGCTCTCATACATTCCTATCTGAGGGTCTGAAGGCTCGAGGTGAGGCTGGAATTTAGAAGACAAGAAGTATTTTTCTCAGTCCTTGGTGCCCACATCATCATCATCATCCCATTGGGGGCAGTGAGTCTCTGTTCTGCCTCTGACAACCACAGAATCATACAATCAACTAGGTTGGAAAAGACCTTTAAGATGATCAAGTCCAAGCACTACAGCATCAACAGGGAAGCGACAGCTGAGCAGCACTAAAGGTGTTTCTTACATGTAGAGGCCAGTTCCAAGCACTCCATTGGGACACAGCAGCTCCAGGTCAATGGAGACCTCTGTCCCTTGTGCTGACAATGAAACACTTAGATTCAGCAGTTACCTTCATATTTACCCTCCCAAGAGCTAAAAGGCAGCATTTCTACCCCAAAGTCTTGATATGTCTCCTCTGCTGCTCATATCTGAAATCCCTGCAGGTTCCCAACCCATTAACCTTTGAGGCAGGGCTCGTGTAGGAGCTGCTTGTGCAAACGTGATGTTCATTAGCCTGTCCTGAGGTAAAGGACATCATTGGGATTCAGAGGCATGAACTTCATGGGCTAATAACAGACGGAGGATTTGAATAGCTGCAGACTGCAACACACAGTGCAGCACATAATGTGTTTTAAAGTTGAGCTCTCAGGAGCCTCTGTAGAAGAAGGCTTGACCCTGTGAATCATGGAATGGTTTGTGTTGGAAGGGTCCTTAAAGTTCCTCTAGCTCCAACCCCTGCCATGGGCAGGGACACCTTCAATAGAGCAGCTTGCTCCAAGCCCCCGTGTCCAACCTGGCCTTGAGCACTGCAGGGATGGGGCAGCCACAGCTTCTTTGGGCACCCTGTGCCAGCGCCTCAGCACCCTCACAGGGAAGAACTGCTGCCTTAGATCTAATTCTCTTCGACTGGAGGTTGTTCTGCTTTACTGGGAGATGGGCACCAAGAATGGAAGATCTGGGAGCCCAGGATCTAGCACTGTGATCATAACTTGGCTTCTCTATAGCAAGTAAAATGTGCCCTGTCAAATTGCACCAAGAAGGCACCTGAGACTGGTTTAGTTCTCACATAAAGAGTTAAACCACCCCTTGATTTTACTCTGGTTTAGTTGCGCTGCTTGGTCAATGCTCTGTAGGATGAATGGTTGAAAAAGATCCACTTCTGCTGAGGCCACGTTTTCCTGTTAGGCACCAAAACAAGAAGCCAGATTGACAAAAGAGGTCTGTGGAGGGTGAGAAGGGCTCTGATTTGCTCTGAAATGTGGTCCAAAGGCTATCATGGTTTGCAGTTCTCACGTCTGCTCCACACTTTGCTCAAAATCTGTGCTCTGCTTTGGTGCCTAAGTGAGATCTGAACACCACAGGCATCTGTGTGTGGTTGTGTGTGTAACGTGTGCACATGTACATCTACCTAGGGTTGCAAAAGAACTGGATATTGAGTTCTCACAAATCCAGCTGGACTGAGATGGAGCTGAAAGATGCTCACTTCCCCTTGTTTTCCGTCAAGAGACTAGAGAAGGGTTTGTTTTCACATCATAGAAGAAGCCAGACTGCACCACCCCAAGGCCTGCTGGCTCTGCCAGGGCAGATGGTACCATTTGGCCTTCTTCAGTCACTTCCATTTTCATCAGCTGCTTCATTGGTGTCTTTGGGCAAAGAGACATAATCTTGCTCTTAACTATTCTATGTTTCTATTCATTTGATGATACCTGCCAGGAAAAGCCTCCCCAAGGCAGCCCCACAATACGTGACTGCTCTCATCCATGACACAGAGGATGAGTCTTGTTGGGTTGTGTATTCTGTTCCTTCTGCTGTCCCAGAAGGTCTCTGGAACCACTCAGCATTCCCAGCTACTGGTCTAACTAACAAAAGCCACTCCAAATATGAGGCTGACCCTTCCAAACCTTTACCTGAACCTCTGGGCTTATGCTGACATGATATAAAGATTAACAGGTCCTATATAGAAGGCAGCAGAAAGGCTTCAGCAGAGGGTGAATATGCATAAAGATGTTGGTAGAAATGGTGGTTTGTGGTAGGTATTTCATAACTACATGCAAAGACTTTCCATTGGGATTAATTTTCCTTACTTTTGGCAATACAAAAGTCAGGTATGGAATCTAAATGCTGCCCAAACTCAGATGATAGGCTGATGCTTTACTCTTGTTCAGGAGGGAATGGTTTGGCTTGCAGAAGAGGTGAGAAACAGATGCCCAACTGTTTAGCAGACCAGGTATATCTCCACTCCACACAGTGACAGGACAAGTAATAGTGTGTAGAGTGTGTATGTGCCCCATGTGTGTGTATTGCCAGGACCTGTAGAGCAGCCAGGCTGGGGGTTGATGTCCCAGCAGTAGATGTACTGAGGCTGTCCTGGGGGTTATGAACTGCTCCCTGGAGTGACACCAACAACACACTGAGATGGTGATGACTGTGAGCTGCAGGTTATAATGGGGACCTGCTGTCTTGTTTGTCATGTTTGTCAGCCTGCTGGGGGTAGTATGTGACTTCATTCCGTATACCTTGCTGCCTTGTTTTAGGCCATCATGGCTTAAAGCATTCCAGTCGTAGGCTGGCTCTGCCCAGCCTACAGTCTCCTCTAACACTATCCCAGCATGTCTTACACCACCTGCCATGCCCATATACCCACAGTTTTGTGGAAGGGCACTCCACACATACCCTGGACATCACTCTGGTGGGTTATGATATCACCCTTGCAAGGCCCTTGAACTGGAAATTCAGAAGAGTAATTTCACTTTGTGCACAAAAGGACCAGGGGACCCAAAAGAACAAACACAGTTCAGAGTGGATGCAGTCAATCTGCTCCAGGCTAACAGCACAGACAAGAGCCCACAGCATTGAGCCTGGAGACCACAGACTGCTTCCTGGAGAGGGTGACTTTGGTTATACAGAGGTGGTCCAAGTCAATTAGATCATGTGTGGCTTGTTCAAAGGGCAGGAAGGCCCTCTGACCGTTTGTAATGAAAAAGCCTTGTTTTACAGAGTAAGATGGGAAGGTAGAAGCCCTTGAGCAAGTACAACACATGTGGCTGGCCGTATGGATAGCTGACCTGTAAGGCCTTTGGTTGCAAAGAGGGGCTGAAACAGAGTGATTGGCTTTGTTTAGGGTTTCTGTGTGTTGTCTTTCAGTGGGAGCAGTGAGTGTGTAGGGTATTTCCAGTGGGAAAATGGGAAGGGTCCCTGACCCCCTCTCCAGAGAGTAGCCACAACCACTTTGGTTTTTAGTTTAGAGATGGATATAGACATAACATAGCCATAATACCATCAGTGCTCAGTATTCCCTGATCCATTAGCAAAAGCAGAGTATGTGGGGGTGAGTAGTCACAGCTTCCGGGATGGCATCCCAAACCAGTGAATTTCACCTTGTGTCCCATTGCTCCTTTAATGTTTTTGATTGTTCTCTTGTTCTGACTAACCTAAACTCTGAAACGTTACTGTGTCCCTCCTGGGCCTCTTAAACTGGGTCACCAGCCTGTTCGAGCATGAGCTCTTATCTGGCACAGTGACCAAGTGATTTGGAGAGGGAAAAAGAAGGGAAGCGACAGCCAGCTCTGTTGGCAATTCTGTTCCCTCCAGCAACAGCAGCAGGAGGAGCAGGCCTGGCTCCCCTGGACTCTGCTCCACTCCTTTGTCTCATCTCCATTCACTTCTACTCTTTCTGGGGAAGGCATCAACTCTTTACCCTATGAGAGAAGCTCTGAGCATGCTCTAGCTGCAAGGCAACGTGAATCCTCTGGGCTTGAATCCGCAGAGGCAAAAACCTTTACCCATTGAAACCAAATGCTCTTCCAAGCCCATGCAGGGAGCTGGGCCTTGGGAATCTCTGGCTCCTGAGGAGTCAACTCGGAGTATCAGATATAACTGAGGTGTATGTCCATAACTGTTCTGTACAGGGTTTTTGATATGCCTGGCTCAGCTTCCCTGTGGGGTTTGCAGTCAAAACTCTGTAGGATGATGTTATCGAACATGTTCTCCAATGCAAAGGAAATGCCAACAAGAAACCTGGGAAGGGGCTTTGGACAAGGGCCTATAGGGACAGCACAAGGGGAATGGCTTTAACCTACCAGAGGGGAGACTGAGATGGGATCTTGGGCTTCCCACAGCTCATGGTTGTGGGTCTCTGTCCCCTCACCTATGCTTATCTGTACACATTAAATTGTGACCACTATTGCTAATCCTTAGCTCTGAGATCTGGAAAACAATGGATTTATAGCATGTTAGAAGTGTAGCTTTGGTGGGACTCTATATCTCAAGGTAGGAGATACGTGGAAGAAGACATGGCTTGCAGATGAGATTGAAGGGTTCTGGGCTGTCAGTGCATGAGGGCAGCCAGCACCAGCAATTTCTTGGAAGGTTAAATTTCATTTATGTCCTCACTGCCTGCAGAAATACGGTTTTCCCCTTCCAAATGGAAATCTCATAAGAGTTTTGTCTGAAGCTGTGCCAAATCTGAGTGCTTCCAGACTCAAACGTGGGCCCCAGGATGCAGCAATGAGGATTGGAGCTGCTGTGATTTGAGCCAGCTTTCAAGCTGCTTTCTGTGCTGGTTTCAGATGGTGGCTGCAGGGATTTCTAGGGGTAAAAGGAAGCTCAAGTAGTCCAAACAGATTTAGGTTTATTATGGTCATTCGGGTGGATGGCTCCTTGGGCTGCTGTGGACCTCCACAAAGGACAGTTCAGCAGGGATAATGTGAGTAGGGATTGGACCTGCCTCAGGGCCATGAGCTGCTCAGCTTATCCCAGTATTTGACTAGGAGCTATAGGAGAGACTCTGTAGAAGCTTTAAGCTCATTGAATCATAGACTCATAGAATGGTTTGGGTTGGAAAGGACCTTAAGATCATCCAGTTCCAACCCCCTGCCATGGGCAGGGGCACCTCACATTAGACCATATCATCCAAGACAAATCATCAACCTGGATCCTGATGGGAAATCTACAGACCTGGTGCACTGGAAGTATGGACAAGTTGGTTTGTAAGGAGTTCCTTGAACCATCACATAGGCTGGCAGCCAGGTTCCTGATGGGGATGTGTCTTGGAAACCTCTCCCTGCCTGTGCACCATCAGAGGGTCACCAAATGCAATGTGTTTTGTGTGGAATGTTCCGTTGTTCCACAAAGCAGCACATTCTGATGGGAAAAATGCTTGTCTGAAAAACCCCAAGCGGACTGACTGGGTCTGTACGGTGTGAAGCAGGCTTGGGATGGGGTGGTGTTAAGAAACATGACTGTGTCATACCGTCCATCCCATCTCTTGGGTGTAACCTCATCCCAGACCTGAATAACCTGTCACTCCTGGCTAAGGGGTCTGGCTTTCTACCCCTGACTCCCCTGTCTCTACTGAGCTTGTATCCGTGGATGGCTTCCATGGAGAGAGCTTCATCTTGCTCTCCTAAGGGAATAATTTCTATGAGCCCTCTGCACATGTACAGACTTATCTGTGGCCTTCTCTACTTCAACTCCTCTTGAGGTGTTTGTTCACCTTTCGTGGCAGAAGAGTCATAGATGCAAAGCTCTTACAAGCTTGCAGTCAACTTGTACCACAGTGGGATTACAAGGCACAAATCCATGTGGAATCTTTGGGCATTATCAGCTCTGTTGTGTACTGAACTACTCATTCTTGCTGCCCTCTTTTTCCTGTCCCTGTAGGGTGAGTCTGAAAGTGTTAGGAAGGGGTGCACAGTCTTGCCTATGGCTGGAGGAAGGAAGCTGCAGGGTTGCCTCCCTTTTGCCTCCCGTGTGGGGTCCATAGTAGCTCTCCCCAACTGAGAGTCAGGCTGAGTCCTTCTCTCCTTTGGATACTGCTCAGCAAAGCAGAGACCGGGTGATAACTGCCCTCCAGATCCGCTGCTAGCCTCCAAACCCCTCTGAGATTCTACTGCTTTATAGAAGAGGAGATGGTGATGCTTCCTGTTAATGAAGCATCCCCCTTAGCTAGCCAGAAGCTTACATTGTGGAAACAACAAATGTTCCTGCTTGAAATTCATGTGTTCCTTGAGGAATTGCAGGGAAGCTCCAAGCAAAACCAGCTCACACATGTGTAAGGCAGCCCTTCAAACTCCACCAGGCCGGAGGCTAATAAAGTCAAGGGATTCTGGTATGTAAGTGGCATCATAAAACCTGGGTTTTCCCTTTAGTTGAGCAACTGCAAGGATGGGGGTTAGGAGGGATACAGAGATCAGGACACTCCTGATGACAAGGTGTGAGCTGCAATGTCCCTTGTCCTTGAAACACCTCAGGTGGATGGAAGAGGTGTCAGCTCAGAAATTAAATGTTTCCTGGCATCTGATATAACCTGTGAATTGTGTCATCCAGACTCTGCCCTGCTTGTGAAATGACCACAGTTACCACCAGAAGTAAGAGTCATGCACTGTCCATAGCTGCAGAGGTCTGGAACCAGCCCCAGGACTCACCTCCCACAGGGATGCCAAAGTCGTTTGAGGATGGAGTCCCTATAGAGCTCAGCTCTGCTGGCAGTATGTGGGCTGAGGGGTGACTGCTTCCTGGAGTCCAGCAGGGAAGAGGGGTTGTGCAATGGATAGCAAACCCCCATGCAGACAGCCAGGGATATCTTTGGACCATGTTCTGCTGCTGCCAAGCCAGCTCTGCACCTGATCCTTTGACTCCATCCCTACGGGACTATAGCTTTCATTTCCTTGCTTGTTTTGCTTTGTGGCTCCACACTGGATGCTGTGCTAAGCAGACTGCACTGTCCTCTGACCCTGCTCGTCTGGAGACATGACACATCTGCTCCTCACATGCCTGGGTTTGCAGAGCAGTCCCCTCCCCAGCCATTGAAATGTGCCAAAGAGGCTTTCACAACCTCTTTTGTGTCAGTGTGGACGTGAGGAAAGGTGATGTCAAGCGTGGTTGTGGCAGGATCCCAACGTCAGCGTGCGTGCTCCCTTTCCAAGAATGCAGCTGCGGTGTGGATCTGCCATGGAGTCATAGATGGAGCCCTCAGACAAGCTGGGTGAGATTCAGATGATGCTGGGGCTTGTTTGAAGGCATACAGGAGTGTGTCTGACATACAGGGTGACTCCTTCCAATGCAGTGCTGTGGACATGGGGAGGGAGTTTCCAGGGTAAGAGCTGAGTGTGATGGGTAGTGACTGGATCTCTGCAAGGGTCCAGCCTTGTCCTGGAGAACCAGATGTGGGGATCAGCATGGTTTTAAATCAGACAAAGCAGGAGGAGGAGAAGTGTGGTGAAGAGCCCCAAAGGAATTTGAGGGGAACAATGGAATCCATGAAGGATAGTGTGATTAAAGGCCTGTTCTTGGTGCTAAATGCCACCTCTGGGAGTGGCCAACAACTAAGGAGTCAGTGGCATTTGATCATCAAGGATTCAGTTTCTTGATGAGTTGGTCTGACCGGACAGGGAGATCCACTGGCAGAAGGAGCTGCTCCTGCATCCCTGAGTGATGTTTAAAGCAGAATGGAGACCTATACCTCATTAGAACAGCCTTAGCTAAAATAAGGTGAAGGAGATGAGGGTTGCCCAGCATGGTGGCACACGGCTGGATGTGCTGGGGTGCTTCTGATGTGTTCCAATATGCACCCCTCCATACCTTGTTGTGTGACCCAGTATGTAGCTCTTAGATGTTCATGCTGGAAGAATGGCCATTGTTTGGGCTGCATTGGCTTTACACAGATATCACCTCAGCCTTGTTTCTCACCCTCACCCTTATCCACGGCCATGCAGGTGACCCCTTTCCACTCCATCAGAACCTTCTGAGAGCAGATTTAATACCCTTGCCTGACAGGACACTATCCCACTGTCCAGGGGCAAAGAGGATGGGGGGAAATAAAGGCCCTACTTCTAATGCAGGGAGCTGTTAACTCACCACATCTGGTGGACTTGGCTCTTAATCTGAAAAGGTACCAAAATGTTCTCTTACATAGAACGAACAACCAGGCATAATTCAAACCTATGTCCAGGCTGCCCACTGGACAGCAGCCCAGAGGTTCTCTGTCTTCAAGTAGTGCTGTCAGATGTGAGGGGTTTAGTGAAAAATAAGCCTATCTATCAAAGAGTCTGTGTACAGCAAGGACAGGTTTCAGCCCTTTGCTGCTTCCTGAACTCACGGTTGCATTCTGTGAAATGGGTGTATGTTGAACAAGAGAGGTGTGCCAAGAGGTGAGTCAACAGCCTTGATTTCGAGTCCCCCATTCCACTGGGTTCCCAGAGGAAACCCTCCAAAGAATCACATAGTCCCAGCCTGGTTTGGACTGGAAAGGAACTCAAAGCTCCTCCAGCTCCAATCCCTGCCACGGGCAGGGACACCTTCCATAGAGCAGCTTGCTCCAAGCC
>JASSUY010004437.1:0-35095 GCA_032466535.1 Forpus xanthops
CTCAAAAGGGTTATTTTCCCTATGGCCTCTCAATAAAATAACCCTATCTGACCCCTTCAAGGTTGTCCTCCCCCTATTCTGAGTCAAGTGACCTCCGACCTCTTGGAGGGCAAAGACATGACTGATCCATTCTTGGTAAACTGCTAAACTCATTCCCATCCCCCAGACAGGCATGGCTACCAGGACATGTCAACAAATCCTTACGGGGGAAGGAGACAAAGCAAAGCCCGCGGCTCATTAAAACCAACGAGGAGAGCCAGTGGACCCAAATGCCAATCGGTAAATATTCACAAGATTATTAAATGCTGCGCAAGTTCTCTAACGGGATCTCTTTCACACCGAGTTGTATGTAATGCAATTTCATGAATTATGCAAATAAAGGTTTCAGCTATTCACGACAAAACCCAGAGCTGTGTTACTCTCCTTGCAAAGAGCTCCGAACTGAACACATCAATCACAGAAGTCACAGGAGACATTGTTGCATTCCTGCCTGCTGATGGCTCTGCTTAAACATTTACATTTCAGGCACTAAAAAAAAAAGGGGGAAGAAAAAAAGGGTGGGGGGTGGTGTGTGTGTGTGTGTGTGTGTGTAGGAAACCCACACTGTTCTGCAGGACAACTGAGAATTTCCTCCCAACACATCACAACTTTATGCAGACGCTGAGCAAGGTTCAAAAATAAAACTCCACAATCTTTTCAAGAACACTGAAGTCTGTAAAGCTGCACCTTTGTCACCAGCAGCAGGACGCTTACCTGCTTGGCTGTTGTCAGCCTGAGCTATAAGCGCTGCCATTGCCGAATTTGGATTCAGCCTATTGCCATACATGTGGGATGGCGGCAGACTGAGAGATGATCCAGGTAGGGTATTTGCCTGCAAGAAACCAATTAATACTTGAATCTCTTTCTTAAAAAAGAAGGAGAAATGCTAAATATATTTTAAAGAATATATTCATAATGTACAATTATTATTTTAAGTTCAATGTTTTCTAAAAACAACGTACTTAAAAGAAAAATTATTCATTTCCATTCATAAGTACAGAAATAAAATTGCAGCACTCTTAAAATACATCAGTTTTTAAAGCCTGATTTACTTGTTATTGGCAAGACCTGTTAACTAGAAAGAACCCCTTCCAGTGAAAAAAAATTACTGCAGTAAATACTAAAAAAATACCTAAACTGAATTTTTAAAACAACCTCAGTGTAGCAGGATGGGCAGCCTTCTCCGCAATCCTGAAGTATACACTCAATGCTAGGACCATGTGGTTATCCTACTAATTATTTAATCTTATTAAACCATTTACAAAATAAGGGCAGGTAGACAACAGATGTCTCACAAATGCCTGGGTTCCTTACATCACAAGCCGGCTGTGGAGGTCAAAAGGTCCAACTTTCAGCTCTATAAGTTTAACTACACACAGCCATATTTCCTTTGCTCGACTCTGTCATTAGTAAAACCTGCACACTATTCTGTTACTTCCTATTTTGATAGACTTGGAAGCCTGGTGGTTTTTTGTTTTGTTTTGTTTTTATTTTAAAGAACGCAAACAGCCATTACAAGTATGTTTTCTATACAATAGGGGGCTCGGGGAATCACAGCTTTGCCCTGACCCCATATAAGGAACTGTATTTTTGGCAGTTGGCCAGCTCTACTTATTGAAGAGCTCCCAAAGTTTGTGTTCATTCATGTTGCTAACCACAATTCTGAAGGTCTCTGCTGGGACTTGTGCCAAACAAGCGAAAATGAACCCTTAAACAGATGAAGCTAAGGAGGCTGGCCAAAATCTTGCATAATCCAACGCAATAAAAATACCTTCTTCCTTGGCTGCTTACGCTTTTTCCCTTTCGAAGAAAAGATTTGTGTCAAATGCCGAGTTGCAGGGACAGGCAATCAAAGAAAAAAAAAAAGGCACTGCCTTATTAAAAAGGCATTTTCCTACCTGATGAAAAAAATTACTTCAGAACAAAGCAAGAATTGCAGTACTTGGGGGAGGGGGAAGTCAAAGATACACAACTGGTGTTATCACTGGTCTAAAAATGAATCATTTAAGAAAATGTAAACAACCTTTACTTGGGGGGGGGCACACAAAAAAAGGAGGTGAACAGTAAGGAACTCAATTTGTGGGACATTTTGACATGTGTAACTGCACACAAGAGACAGAGGAAACATACTGGTTATTACAGCAAAATATTACAGAGTATAAACTATGTCTCTGGAAAGAATCACACACTACCATTAAGTTTTGGCTTTCAGCCAACATATTAAACTTGATGAATGGACTTTTATGAATTCACACAACTGTTTTCAATGATGCTTTATTTACTATATACTGGTGAGAAATTGTGCCTGATACTTAAATTCTTCTACTGTCACAAAGTTAGAAAAAGCCACAAGTAATTGTTTACAATGATCAGGGTTTTTTCACTTCTCAGTTTAAAGGTACATGCATAAAACTGCAACAATTACAGTTTCACTCCAAATGTGGCCGTTATTTCCCCTTTTTAAGGAACCGCATGTCTTTTCTGGAATTAATGTGAATTAGTTTTAAATCTTAAAAATACTACAGGCATTTCCACCTACGAGATATAACAGTTTCCAGAAGTACAGCACATATTAGTAGTGTAATACTTACAGATGACGGCAGCAATACCACACAGCTCCTGCTATATTCCTTAATAAGTGCCTATTCCAACTCAACTATTTAGTAACCCACAGCTGTTTTCTTCTCAAAACAAAAACTAACTTCAAAAACAATGTAGCTTTCTGTCAAATCCTTTCACTGAAAAAACCTTACAAAATGGAATATTACAAGATTCAACTATTATTTGCTCCCATATCTAAGAGACAAGACCACCAAAATAATATATATATATATATATTTCATTCAAATAAACTGGTTGAAGTTATAAATTCTACTAATACAGTTCGTGCCTTTTTGTTTTTTTAACTACAAACACCAAGTTGTATTTCTGTTTAGTTTTTGAATATTTCTATAAAATAGTTCTCAATTCTAGCAATTGCACTGCTCACATTTTAAACAGAAGTTGCTATACTTTTACTCTGTGTAAGCCTCACTGCAAGGTTGCTTAAAACTGCAATAGCAACTATATATTAATTTATGATGGAAGGGCAGCTATAATCAGCAAGGCAAATACATGTTTATTTGACCGAAACATGGCCAAACAGCTGTAAGAACTTTCTAAAAGTATCTAAGTATCTTGAAAGGAGTTGCTAAAGTCTGTTGAGTAACCATCACATCACAAAACAAAAGACATCAAAGGAATTAAACAATTTGCTAAGTGGGTTGATACAACAGATCAAAAGACTTAAACAACATCTAAGAACTTGAGTTTTTTCACAAGTGGTGGTTCATCCTAAATTTAACCCCTGTTTATACTTTAAAATAATAGTAAAGGTGCCCTACTTATAATAAGTTGGAACTACAAAAGTTCTAGTGCCATCAAGTCTCCTAAGCAACTCGCAAAGGAAAAAGTCACATTAATAAAACCGTTCAAGTAAGCTGAAGGTAAATAAAAAATCTTGAAAATACTTCTCTTAAATGGCAAGGTAAAATGACGAGTAACGATTTGCGAAGCTTTATTACGTATGTGACGACTTCATCTGACAGGAAAGTAGAGAAGGTGGATGAGCGCTACATTATTTAAAGGTGAAATAGAAGTTGAAACAAGCTGTAGCTAGCATTTATTAAAAATGCGCAATCATCCTGTCAATACATATTAAGGTCACAGGACTGAAACATTCTAAAATGCAGAACTTTTGAAGCTCCACAATTTTTTATTTCAGCTGATTCTGTTTAAATAGTCAACATAAGACATGATCAAAATGTATGAACTAATGAAATAAAGACACTGCTAAGTGTTCATTTTGAAAAGGCAGCAAATTTTCCTGAAAAGATTTTAGCAGAAGGATTAAAACTCGTTTAGAAGTATAGCATACCCTGCTTTCATTTATGGCATGTTCAATGAATCAGTAAAGCAATAAGCAGCAGAGCAGCACTGAAGGAAGATACACTGTAATTCACAGAATGCCCAAGTGCAGTAAGAATAAATGATTGATACTTGATTGATGCCCAAAAACGCTTCCTCTGCAGCAAGAAAGTGCAAGTATATCCTTTAATTAGAAGAATAAGACTTGCAACTTAACTAAATTTAACTTATATATATACATATCCTCTAAAGTATCTGAAGTAGTTTGATATTTCTTGCATCACTGCAAAACTATATTTTACTGTAACAGCGTGACTATAAAGTTTCCCAAGTTGACAACTATTTGCATTCATAACTGGATATTTACTTAAATTTCCAGGGAAAACAGTTTCTTCATTTCAAAAGTTATTATGTTCTTTAAACAAACAAAACAAAAAACAAACCACCAAAGGGGTGAAAAATGGTACAATACTTCGGTGTACACAATTAGATTAGGCATACTCAAACATTTAAGAACCTTTGAGCATACCTATTCCCCCGTTCCTTTCAAGTTTTATGCTATGAAATATTTTCTGATAACAGGCCTCATTTCTGCATCAGCTCCACACCAGTAAGGTTTTAATACTCAGCTTGTGATGAGAGATGAAACCAAGTGTGAACAACTTTCGGGTCCCATGAGTAGGCAGACTGTTGAAGCTGTCAGGTTCAATTGCATCATTCCACATTATTCAATGCCCCAAACTGCTCCCTAATTGTTAGGGGCTTAACATATTCAAAACCATTGTTTAGGCTAATGCTGAAATGCCTACAGTTGAGTTTCCATAAAGAAAGGGGAGGGATTTAATTGTAGTTAAACCATTACTGAACTCTCCTCCTTTCATGATAGGATAACATGGATGGCTGGAACAACCAATTCCAATAGCGCTTCTTAATCAGTTTATATCCAGTCAACATCTCATTTCCTCTCTGCTTTAAAAATAGTCATTGCTATATTGTAACTTTGCATTATATCATGGTGATGCTTTACAATTAGTGACAGTTCACCTAATTACCTACTTCAGCTAATATGTATTTGTCAACAGTAATTTCAAAGGTTATTTTTATTTCTTGTTTAAAATAAAAACATTGCTCCTGTACTGTCTATACCCCTTAGAGTACGAGTACCAGATTAATGTGGTTGGGGTCATGCTGTCTACCAATCTATTCTAGGTTCTTCACCACAGCACAGTGCTGATAGAAGCTGCAAAGCTACCCTTTGTTCTTATTCACACAAAGTAATCAAGAGCACTAGATATCACCTACAACTACTTCTCACAGCCAACTACTACCAGAAAGTATAAAAAATGTTAACACACATGAAGTTTCAAGCTAAATTTTTGTGAGCTATCCTGCTACACTTCTGAGAAGACATCACTACTCCTTTCCATGCAACTGCCTTTTTTTCATGACGTATGGAAGGAAATTCAAGCACTAGGCCAACTGCTTGCTAAGTTATCTTAAGCTGATGCATTTTGGTCAATGATAAGCAACATTAATCAGAACAATGAACTACTGAAAATAACATCAAAATTAAAACCTCCATTGCAATTAAATAAGCTTAGATATGAAAACATATTAATGCTGTGTACATAACAATAATCAAAAATTGATTATATATATAAACTAACTGCTTTACTTCAGAAGTGAGAAGAGATGTCTATTGAGTGGTAACAGCAAAAGCAACCTGGTCTTATGTTTCCCAGCTTAACTTGGGAAATGAAGAAAAGTGATTTTTATCCCTAGAATTTTTATGGTCAGTTATGTAACAGTGATCATGTAACTGCTGGGTTTTTTTTGGCTTTCTTGCTTTTTTCAGTGCAATGGGAAGAATGCGCTAATGCCTCCTTTTATTGTCTCAGCACTTCTGGTACCATAGAATCATAGAATAGTTAGGGTCGGAAAGGACCTTAAGATCATCTAGTTCCAACTCCCCTGCTAATGGGCAGGGACACCTCCTACTAAACCACACCACCCAAGGCTATGTCCAACCCGGCCTTTAATTTCATTTAGGAGATGTGGAGAGACCACAGCTACACATCATCACTTGCCTTCTCTGAAATCTGTTACTCATCTGCGATACCACTACCCCACAGAAGGGTGGTCAGTTTGCAGTTAACTGCAGCAATGCAAACAGATTTCTAGAATGTCTAAGTTCTGCCACATCAACAGCTTTTCATGCATCACAATGCTTGAATATTTTCACCACAAACATGGAATTTGTTTATAAATCTTATCTAGACCGTGTTTCCAATGGAAAAAAAAAATAATCCAAATTCCTGTTTATTTTCCTATATGCCAAGAAATACAGGTGGAGTCAAGGACAGAACTGAGAACAACACAGAAATTCCTTAATAAAAAACTATTTTCACATTTCTTCTGAAAACCCTCCTATGACTTTTCAAAAAAACTAATACAACACAAATAACACTAAAATGCAGCATGATAAGCGCTGTATCTTAACTAAACCAACACTTGCAGTTACACCTTCTTAATTTATATTTTAGCTTTTCATAGTTATAAGTTGAACATAACTGATTTCAAACAAACTATATTGACTTCTTTACTAAAACAGCCTCCAGCACTACTGATGACTGAAAGTGGAAGGTGTGCTTTTTACAAGCAACCTCAGCTCACCTGCTATCACACATATGTCATCAATAAGGATCAACCCCAAACATTCACTGTGGTCTTTTACTCACTCATTCTATGAAAGCAATACTGGAATTGAAAAGATAACCCTTCCCATATGCCACCATTACCATCCAAGCACTTTGAAGTCCTTAAAGTTTGGGTTTGGTTTGCTTAACACAGATAATCAAGGTGCAAATTTACTATCAGTGTTTTCATTAACTGGCTAAAATAAAGGAATTAATTGAAGAGAGTAATTAGGAAGCTGGAAAAGTTGAAATCACAAAAAGCATTCATGATATCTTAAAAGACAAAAAGCAACTTTGTAATCACAAAGAGCATTAACTACAAATTTATAAATTACTGTAATCAAAATCTGTCAGAAAAACTGTACATGACATGTAAAATCATCTGATGTGTACATCACTAGTAATTTTTATGTTAGTAATAAAAATAAGTACTTCAAACTTCTAGCTGCAATGAAGACACTTGTTTATGAATAAGCAAACAACCATATACTATCTTTGAGAAACAACTGTTTTGAGCGAATGTATGAATAAATCCTTCCATTAAATGAAACCATCTAACCTCCAAACAGCAGCACTCAAGTATTTTCCAAGAAGGGCATGAATGAATGCAACTGGGAAACACAGTGGGATTTGAAAGGCAAAATGAAAAATTAATGGCACACCTACAGAAACTAATTTATACCTCTGCCCACTGTACAACAAGGGCACATAAAGTCATTAAAAACCACATGGGTAAAAGGCCTATCTTCCAATAATGTGCAAAAGCTAGAACCTCGACTGTACTATCAGTTTACTCATCTCTTCCATGCTAAGCTGAACATTATATAAAATTGTAACTAATTAAAATGTATTTATTTATAAGTTAGACGTAAAAAAGACTTGCATAATGACTTAGTAGAATGCTAATTCATTAAGCATGTTTTTCGCATGTTTGTTTTGTTTTTAAAAAAGGAGGCTACATAGAGATAAGACCCTGTGATTCCTCCACCTCCCCCACAAACCTAACTGAAACCAGAGCTATAGTTTCAACAGAAATGCCTTTTACCTCAAGTTTATTCCTCCATCCTTACCACTTACTTCTGTCTTCATAGCACTTAACCTGAATGTGTTCTACATAGACAATGGAAGCAATACCTTACCCAAGAATGTTTTCCTTAAGAACATTAACCTCTGTGTTAGGAATCACAATTTCATTCTTATGTTGACTAGCAGGAAGAATGACTTGATTAAGGAACAAACCCAGTATACACATCTAGCAATTTATTTTCTTCACATGAGTATTCTAAAGAAAGTCAGACACTGTAATACAGCAAACAATGTATCTGAAAGAACAGTAACTACTTTCAAGAGCATCTATCACTTCAAAAATAGTAATAATAGTCACTTATTCAAAACCACTGATATTTTAACTTTCCAAATAAACCCCAACAGTCTTTACTATCTAAGTAAAAGACCTACTGTAGCAGAATTACTGCTGTGTAAAAATGCTTGCAAGGTTCCCAACATTTTATACAAGGTTTATAAGGACACTGCCTCAGCAACGAACTTTGCAGCTTGTAACAAAGCATATACCATGTACACTTGAAATAGTTTTCAAACCTAAATATTTGTTTTCATCTAAATATTTTTATTTTCACATTTTTCATGTTCAACACCATTACTATTGTTTCAGGCAGCTAAACTGAAGTAGTGCTACACTCAGTTCAACGAAGAGGTCAATGTGCCTCAGTTGCCTGGAGACTGATGGTTGCTACAGCAGCACCCGATAAGCCAAGCTAAATAAGCTTCAGCTTGAAGGCAGAAAACATTTATTGCTAGACCGAAACATTGATGCAGTTGTCTCAGCATGCAGCACTGTGCAAAATCATGTAACCGCCTTCTTTCAGACTACCTGTATATTGCACTAAGTCTATGCGAAGACAATCTTACTGAAGCTACAGAAAAATGCAAAAAGTAAAGATTTTTAATTGGGCTAAATACTAGATTACTTGCAACTATGATTCCTTTGTTCTTCTAGTTGAGTCACATGTTAGAAGGAATTTTCCCTCTGGCTGTAAATTCTTCCTCCTTGCTACTCTCTTCAACCCCCACCCCGAAAATCCTCAGTTAGATCAAATGAGAAGAAAATTAGATTTTTACCTGTTTTGCCTAGAAGTAACAAAGAATTAAAACAGCTTTTAAGTGACAAACAATAAAATTTAGGTGGAGAAGCCTTTACTAGCCTGGTTCTTTCACATTTTTAATTTTGCAAGACTTAAATTTAAGTGGCTCTGACACAAACATGATTTGGTGATTTTGGAAAGAAAGTCACTATTTTGCACTGACTACTTGCACCACAAAACCAAACCCCCCTCTGTCTACTTCATACTGAGGGATGCATCTAGCACACTTTCTAAACCTATCAGCACTGGCAATTTCCTGTTGCAATGAGTTCCAAGGATAAGCAATACACTCTATTTAAGAATTCTTTCTTTTTGTTCTGGATGTGCTGGCTTTTCCTTTTATACCTCTTTCTTAAGACATGAGGAGAACTGAGTAATTTCAGTATCCACCAGTCTGTGATCCATTTTCATATTTTACCTTTGACACAGTAGGTAGGAACCTCTTTTGAGCAGTCTTACCATCAAGAGGTGTTTTGATAGTCACATAAAATATGTTAACTGGTTTTCATGCATCCTATCTATTGATTAGATAATTCTAGCACTGCAATAAGGATTTAATTTCCCTTTTCTGGAATGATGCTGCTTAAACCATGCAATAACATGATCTCCAGATGTTTCATTATTCTCTTGTTAATTACCACACATATTTAAGGTCATACAAATCATACTTAGAAAGACAAACCCCCAGAAAATACAACCAAACTGACCACAAATTCAACTACAAATCATACTGTTTATCTGCAGAAAAGATCACTTAAGTCTAGATTACACTGAGTTAATTAGTATCGGCAAAAGACTGGTATGAACTCATGTCATGATTACCAGAGGAAGTAAATTTTTGAGAAATTTAGCAATATACTAACATATTGTCGTAAGTGCTGTCTATGCTTTACATAATGACATATAAAGCATGACAGGTTTCTCCACAAGGCACAGACCCTTTACTAGCTTTGTAGATAAGCAACAGAAATCTGTACTACCTGCACTCTAGACCTCATAAGAGCTATTCTGGACACTTCAACTACTTCCAAAGTAAGAAAGAGATTTCTGGAAGTGGCCTGAAAAAAATCTTAAAAGAGTATAAGGGTCTTCCTAAATTATGGAAATAATTTCTGATTACATGACTAATGTAATTTACCACGATTAGGGTAAGTTACTTTACATTGAGAGAAAGAATTATTCCTCACGTAAGTTTGCTGGTATCATTTCCAAGTCTCTAGTTCTAAATCTTAAAATGTTCCAATCCAAAGGTAATATATATTCTAAATTCTCAACTTTAGATACGATGTGTACCTTGGAGAGCAAAGCAGGAAGCTCACTTAAGCAGCCAAACAGCTAGTACCGCAGGTTACTTAAAAGTCTGAGAGTGTCACACAAGAATGTCCTAGAACTAAGGGCAGTTTGTCTTTGTGTGTATTCATTCTACACCTGAAAAGAAGTGCATTAGACACTGACAGCTAACACACTTGCCATTTTCGAGGGTACCCATAGAGAGAATGGTACAGAAAAGTCCCTTAAATGGACTTATGCTTTTGCTAGCCCCAAAAACTTCAGGTGCTTGACCTGAAACTTTCATTCCTCCCTCACGTTTACTTTGAGCTGAATAGTCAATTTAAAAAAAAAAAAAAAAAAAAAAAAAAACCAACAAAACCAAAAAAAAAAACAAAAAACCCCAGGAAACAGTGCATTTCTCTGAGCAAGACAGGAGTATCTTTCTTGTCCATGCTGAATTTGAGAATATGAGATCCATCTTTCCAGGTTACAGCTGCACAAAAACATCCAAATCTCCCCTACTGAAGATTTGCAGAAAAACTTGTCAACTTGAATTTCCAGCAAAGCTCACTCACTGGAGGTGTACTCTTGAATTTCCTCATAATTCTTCCCCTGTTTTGGAAGGTATAAATAAAATTGCTCCCAAAACTGTTCCTAACTTCTCTGCTTATAGGGTCAAGAACCAAGAACAGAGTTCCTTTTTCCTGTATTTTCACTTATTTTCCCATGGTTGCTAGAATAGAAAAAAGAGAAAGTTTCCCTTCATAGCATGCAAAATGATACGCAATCTTGAACTGTGACAAGCAAAATCCCCACTACAAGAGAAAGCCAAAACTAGTGTAAACTAGTACTACGAAGACAGAAGAGAGGACTAGAAAGATACAAATTTAGGGACTAGACTATTTAAGAAAGTGAGAAAATAACCACCACAGGACAGAAGCATCTGAAACATCAAGTGCCCTACACTCAGAATCTGAAAAGACCTCAAGATTCCTGAGCTTTCACATTTCTATACTGTTAACAAATTACTCTAAAACTATTGGAAAAAAAAGACTTATCTCCCACTAAAAGCTGGATCCAAGGAGGATAGCCACCACTGTATGAAAGCTAAGTAAAACCTTCCTGGTTTATTACTAGTCCTAAGGGGCGTAGAGGCAAACAAACTTCAGAATGGACAATGGAAGTGATAAAAGCAAACTTATTTCACTTAGAATGGTAACTGAGTAGCAGCATCTACATTCCAAATTATCACATCTCCGCCATGGAGGCAGTAGTTCATTACACCATGCTGAAGTGGACCCATCATGCCATCACAAATAAATCCAGGATTAAAAAGAGTAACGAACAGCAACTATTCAGTTTCCCTATCTCTGTGCAAGCCATAAGGACTGCTGATAGATACTTCTTGTAGGTTTTTTTTCTCTTTGTTAGCTGCTTCTGAGGCAAAGAAAGCGCAGTGAATGAAAGTAAGAGATGGGAACTTATGAAGAAAATAAAATAGAAGCTGCAGAAGAAGAAAAACAGCTTAAAAAAGGAAGAGGAATCCACTGGCAAAAAAAAACATTTTTCTCTCTGTCCTATGAAAGACAAAATAATCTTTTGGACTATATCTGTAAAACAGGCTAGGGACAAGTATGTGCAATATTGCTTGAAACTGACTCTTACTGGAGTCACTAAGAGAACAGATGTCATCATATGGAAGAACAAAAAGAAAAATAATCTACAAAGTCACAATTTGATCATGTTAAATTTCCACAATAAGAATAAATCCTGAAAAATTTTGAATAGACTGAGATTGCAATATTGTAAGGACTGTATATTACTGAATCATACAATATCAGCACCAAAGAGTCAGTGAGCTACAAACATTTAAAGTAAAAGGCAGTACGTCTTTAAAAAACCACCAAAACACTACATGCCATTTCCACTCCCACTAAAAATACTACTGAAATGAGACTATGGGACACTTAAATGCATTTTTTTTTCTTAAAAGGAATATAGTCTTAAAGATGGCTTTAATAATCAATGACTAGAGGAAAACCCAGTCAAAAACCTTTACTCCCATTTCTGCAGTCTGAGCTTGTATTTGGAACACAAAGACCCCAAACTACCACAGTGCATTACCAGGGCAATTTCACCCATTTAAGTCATCAAGAAGAAAAGACAGCTCCAGCTAGCTCAACCTCAATCTCAAGTAGGAAACATTTAATTATAAAACAAAGTCAAAATAAAAAAAAATATTAATCTAACAACCACAATTTCCTGATGAGTAGAAAACAAATCCAAAACAACACAACAGGTGATAAGCATTTTTGCTGTCATGAAACACAATGAAATCTTTAAGATAAAACTGAGCATTGGAGCTCAGAGTGGTGTAACCTGTGACTTGGCTTAACAAAAATCCAAATACAAAGAAGCAATTTTTCTCCACAACAGAACACATATTAATATTCATGCAAAAGTTGAAGACAAGCTTCTGAGAGAAAAGACAATAGCATGGGATATACTGATTTGCTGTGACATGCAAAACCAGCAGTACCAACAAACATCAATGAGCAAATGTTTGTGTTATTGTACTTTCCTGTATCCCTTTTTTTCCTGCATTCTTGCAAGTGATAAATGCATTGTTATGCTAATAAAGCCTCATTAAAATTAAGCAGTGTGACCTACCTGAGTTTATGCACAAGATATCCAAAAAAAGAGGAAGAGGATGCAAAAAAATCTGCATTTCCAGCAAGTGGCATTTTTAGTAGACCACTGATTCCCACCTGGTGAGGAACACCAGCATTTAAATTCAGTTATACCACAGCATGGAACACAAGCTAATAATCTCTTCTGGATTTATTATATCGGAATAAAAATTTTGAGTGACATGAGAGAGAAGATGAGACACAAAAAGAAAAGGTGATTGCAGCAAGGCCCATACTGTGCTTTTGTCTTAAAACCAAATAAACAGAAACACAGTATGGGAACTATCATGCTAGACAATAGAATAAAATAATCAAAATCCAGAATTTTAAAGTTGCAGGAGTTTTTTTAAGCTTTAAAATCAGTGCTGTTTAGCTGCTTAAGGAAAAAGCAGCACTTGGGGGTTTTATATGGGCATAGCAGTTATTGAAAAATAACAAAAGGCACAGTAGTATTACTTAATTTTCTCATTTTATGGCAGTTGCCATCAATTGCTTCCAAGTTTTTTTAATACTAAGAACAAAATTTTCTGTATTAATGTCTACCATAATCTTCTATGAAAAAAAGCTAAGCCAATTTTGAGACTAATTCTATGGAAGTATTTTTGTTTTCCAAGATTTTATCTTTATAATTTCTTAACACCCTTGCTTTAAAAAGAAAGGATGCAAAAAATTCATCCAAAAATGTCAAATTCATGATGATCCCAAAATCGTAATTATAAATACCCAACAGAGATCTAAGAAAGCTTAACAGCTGAAATCCTAGAGGAGTGCACCCTAGCAGCACATCTTTAAGGCTATTCCGAATTTTAGTAATAGTCCAACCACATGTTTGCCATCCTGGCCAACCAGCTAAGCAACTAAAGTTTGGTCACACTGGGTCTCTTAATCAATAGTTTAAATAAAACCTGCTTTTTTTAATCTTTCTTTTTATCTGCTATAGAGGCACAAGCTTACTTTAGTTTCTATTGTATGTACACCAAGGACCTTGGCTGATTAAATCAGAACACTACAGAAAAATATACTAGCACAGCATTATTTGAAGACTTTCATGATCAAGAGGTGGGAAAACACTGAGAATATATCCACAAGAGCCCAGCACTGTGATGAAACTTTGCAGGACCATGTAAAGCAAAACCCTAACACCTGAAGTATATAAGCAGTCATTTATGCTAACTGCATGGGGAAAAATGGTAGAATAGGCTCTCCTGACTGAGTCTCTTGAATCACTAGTAAGGACCTCATGAACTAAAAAAGACCCCAGAGGCCAGGGAAAACAAGAACACATTACAGGTGGTTGTCCTGAATTCGTGCGTATCACAGACACTTCCAGCAGGAAGACCTGCTTGGTATTTTTAAGTCTTGAAAGCTGTGAAAAAGCATCACCACCTGGTGCAATGACAGAAGCAGCATCAATCCTAAACCTCAAACAGGAAATGAAAGTACTTAATATTTTAAAATTTATAATAGACATCCATCTTCTTTCTCCTCCATGCTAGAAAGTACTACGTAAACTGATTTTGCCCATGAATGAGGAAGAACTGTGTCAATGGACCATGAAGTCACCTAACTGTTCCCTTCTTGCCACTACAGCTTCTTTGTAGGAAGTTTCTCTCAAAAAAACAAACCACCACAAAACAAACAAACAAACCCTAACACCAAACCAGAAAGGTGACAGTAACCTGATAATGGATGCCAGACAAAAAGGAAAAGTGCCAGTCTAACTGAAGAAAGGGAATACAGAAAAGATTGGAACAGCAAATATAATAGGTGCTTTGGCTGTAGAGTGTAACTTAAGAGACATGTCATGCTATACAGCTTATCAGAGGCGTGATGTTTGGTCGAAATATTAGTGCCTGTACAACAGTTCAGATATTAGAAAGACCACATTTAAATTCATGTGTTGACACCACTGATGTAAGAAAAATCAAAGTCTGTGCCTTTACCAATTTCCTGCAGCAGGTACTAGTTAACCTACTGTAGTCCTAAAATCACAGAAGCATCACAGGACTACATTCATTCTCTGTGCAAAAACAGACAGCCCTTTTGAGGCTGTTAACCAAAACTTCTCACCATTGGAACCTCCCTATAGTTCAGAACCAAAAGACTCTTTAAATGGTTGTACCTCTGAGTAAGATCCTGACAACTAAATCTATGACCACTTGAAAACAGGTACTCAGGTAAGATACACAGCTCCAGAGATGGGTGATGGGGAAGACACAACAATAACAAAAATGGCACATCTCCCAAAAAACAGAGCCAAAGGAAGACCAGGAATTTTAAGCACTTAACCTACAGAGGGCTCTATCTCATCTACACACTAAGAGGAAGTGCACCTCGTAGGGTATATGTCTCCTTTTTGTAACAATATGAAGAAAAAAAAATTGTGTTATTTCTGTTCCTCCTGCTAAATATGGGCTCTGTCCCACTGCTTACTGAATGTGTTTATCCTCTGACAGAGTTTAACAAACAGAAGTGATGGTACACAATTCTTGTTTACTTTATTTTTCCGTGTCAACTGTGATTGTAAACACCATTGTTGTGTCCTCTCTCAGTGTCTCTTTTTCAGACCAAGAATCCTAAGCTATTTACACACACCTTATAAAGATGCTGTTCCTTGCCAGTGTTCAGTACCATGGTTCTTCTGGCACTTCTTCTGATGTCTATCTACTCTGTATGTTTTGAATAGAAACTGCCTTCTCCCTCTAATAGTAATTTCATTTGCCCTCTTACCACCTTGTCAACACAGGCTGGTGAGGTCTTTCCGCAGTCTGCGACAGTTCATCTTCAGAATAGCTCACTCCATAACCTAGCACAACCAATAAACATAGCTTCTCTTCCTTCTCTTTTCCCTAGATCATTTATTAGTACATTGAGCTGTACAAAAGGCCACAAAGCTCCTCTCCACTGTAAAACTGAGCACCTACTTGTTTGGGGTTTTTTAAATGTTTTAATCTGTTACTAAACTATGACACTACCTCTCTCCTTATCTCCAGACACAAAAAAAAAAACAAACTTCCTTCACAAAAGCTACACTGCCTTTTCACCAAAGCATCACATTTTTAATTAATTTCTTTTAAAATATTTTATATCAATTTGTGCAACACAGATGTCACCCAATTTTGGGTGGAACTGGCCAACAGATTCTAAAGTTACAAGACTGAAGTCACACAGACTGGCATAAAGCAAGCCTTATTTCTTTAGGAAATCAGTCCAGAAGAATTATGTAAAAATATGAACTGCCACCTATAACCACAAAGTGTTATTTGATATTGAAACGTATTCTATGTTGGCCTGCCCATAGTATTTCTGCTACATATATGGACTATACACATGCATATGTACCATATACACATGTAAGTATGAACATATTAAATCTGATTTTAATTCTTCAGGTTTGTGTCCACTATCTTCACTTACTGTATACTCAACAAATTCGAAGTTGATTGCTTATACGCACACACAAAAAAGGATATATTTGATGCATTAATTGTAAAACAGATTCCCACCAGAAAACAACGAATACAAGAAACACAGAGAATAAAATCCATACTGTCCAATACAGTATTCCTTTGTACTTTCACTCTAACCACAATGGCTTTCTACAGCTATAACTTCATACTCTCTTCTTGCCTTGATAAATGAATTCTTACCAAACTTAAATTCATACAAAATACTACCATAAAGATATATTTTCTGGTTCATTACTTCGACTACATCACCCTTCCACACTCCTTCAAAATGCCTCCCTTATTCCCTCACTATCAAACAGGAACTACGTCTTAATTTGTATGATCTTTCAAATACACAACTATAGCACACATGTCAACTTTCATTTGCTGTCAAGATGTCAGCCTTGGCCAGCTCTTTGCCAGGGCTAGCCTTCATTGTCCATTCATCAAATTTTCCAAATAAACCTCTGTTCTTTAACTAAAACCAGCATTTTGGCATGAAACGTGCAAACCTTTGTGGTTTCCTCTCTTAAATCCTTTGTTACAACATTGTTCTGCTAACAGACATTGGTTAGAATTGTAACTGGCATTTATGCTGCTAGTCATAACACAGTCATTATAACTACACACTTCCACAGAGCATTTTCTAAAACCTATGTGCTCTACAAAGAAGGGACTACGGAATCATATGGGGAACTTCTACTCACTGTAACATTTTTTCTACTCACTGTAACATTTTTATAACAAACACAATGCTTATCAACCTATTTTCCAAGCAAATCATTGTTTCTTTTAACATCAAAAACAAGTACGTCAGTAACACGTTTGCTATCTTAAACTCTTGTGATAGTTTACCTGAGTTGCAGCAACAACAGTAGTTACAGAAGGCGCAGTTGAAGGTGACAGAGCTCCCACTTGCTGCAAGTGGCCTGAAGCCTGCTGAGGTAAATGAGAACTGGAAACGGGGGTGCTAGATCCTGAGCCAGATACTGCATTTGGAAATGATACTGCTACATCATTGCTGCTAAAAATACCTGAAAAAAAAATTACAAAAACAATTACATGCATCTCTCTCACTTCCCCTCCATTTTCTAGTAACCACATACATAAGCAGTAGAAAATGAACCAAGACAAACAAGATCACTTAATACATAATGCAGAAAGCTCTGTGTTGAAATTCTAACCATGCTGATTGATAAAAATGCTCTCGTCATTTGACATTCTACAGTTCAGGGAACACAGACTGATTCAGTTCTAAGTTTTTGTAAAACATGTGTGATAAATCAAATATTTATGTTCATTACAAACTGCTCAAATATTAACAGTAGCAGGAATTTTGGCTAAAGTGCCTGCCTTCGACTGAGTCTGCTGTTAAAAGAGTTTGTTCTTTCAATGAATTACTATAAAATTATGACAATGATATATAACTATATAAATGAACATACACAATACAAATGGAAAAATACTTCTTAACTTTAAAGTAAAATGTTTCTAAACAACATATATTTATTCAAAACTGTATTTTTGGCAACTAAGGATTGCTTGTGTATTTTCAGAAAAATACTGACAGCAAATCTGAGGACAAAGTACTCAGATTTGCTGGTAGAACTGCTGGCATTTCATTTATTCACAAACTAAAACTCCATCCATGATCTACAAATGCTTGACTAACATTTCTGCTAGAACAGCCAACAAGTAAATGACTAAATATGTTAACACTAGTCAGATTTGTACATTAGCAATTTAAACAGGAAGAATTCATACCCCTCTGTGAAGCCATTACTTCTGTTGATCTACATGCAGGGTAAAGTTCATTATACAGGTTGGGGAAAAATCCCTACTGACCGGAAGCCCACGACAAGAAGTAGTACCTGTCTATGAAACCGTTAGGCTCCACGTGCATTAGATAAGTGAGCTGTCAGCTGGCCAAGGAATATCAAGCATGGTAGCACTGAACTGCAGTTAGAGGAAGAGTGCCACAGGGAGTAAACAGAAGTAGAATGAACATGGTTAGATCAAAAAAAGCAACAGAACTGAAATGCCAGTTAGAAGGCAAAGGGTGGAGCTAGTTTGTCACTCATACAAATAATGATTCGAAGAAGGCAGTGACAATAAGAAGATACGCAAATGTTAAAACACCACTCGTCACCCAGCATTCCCTCTGAGAAAAGGCAGTGAAGGGAGACTATCATCATCCAAACCCACATATAATATGCAAACACTGATGCATCTTAAATTCCCTGCCTCTTATTAACTGTCAAGAAAAGTGGAAGAGAAAACCAGCCAGACCCAACAGGGAAAGAAGATAAGGAAAAACAGCTGATGACACATTCCAACACCACTTTTTTTCCTGCCTGATGTAGTGACTTCCTGTCATCTTCTCCCCAGTTTCTTCATCACAGAAGAATTCCATACCTGCTCTGCCCTTCTACTGACCCTTGCATCTTTCCCCATTTAGCACACCTTCCTTGGTCATCTTCCCCTCCCTTTCTTTTTTTTTTTTTTTGGTCACCATTCCAAAAATCTACAGTTAATGCACTACTATCAGTTAAAATCTTTTAAGCATTCACATTGTTATAACCTTTCTCCAGTTACATCTGACTCATCTACCTACACAGTAAATTCTATGGATCCTGCTCTTGATTTTTCTCTAAACAGCAGCAAAATAAACATGATTAACAAACAGTTTTGCTACTGAGTCTACTCTTAAAAGTGATACAACTACAACCACAAAAACTGAAAGACTCCAGATCCTCTAGCAATTGTATTTTTTTTTAATCTGCTTTCAATCAGAGATTGAAAAGTAATTAAAAGGATGAGATTTTTAACCCTCTATTTTAAATGCATTAAAACAAATATACAAAAATTCTTTAAAAACTATGAGATTCTTAGGCAATTATCTGGCTCCAGGAACTGTGAATTTTAAGAATAAAAGTAATTAAATATCACAACAGTTATGATTAAATCATAAGAGCTCATCAGCACAAATGCTATCACCCTCACAAAATGTCAGTGATAACAGAAGAAAGCAAGTAAAGGTGAAAGGTATTTTGCTAGAAAGGTGAAACAACTGCAATTTTTTAAAGCTACTGTAGATTGTTTTTCCTCAATTTTTCAAAAAATTACATATTTAATAACTGCAGAGCTTCTGCTGCTTCTACTTTAATTATAAGGTTTATTCTTCCTCTTAAAAAAAAATTCTGGAATACAACAGAATTGTAAAATAAAGGGCATAAAACTATTTCAATAGAAAGACAAGCAATAAACTAGTATGCAAATGGAATGAGGTAAGCTATTATTTGCTGTTAGTAGTAGTAGTACTAGAAACACTTGCTCTTTGTTGCTGTTGCAAACTACAGGATAAACATGACCTCTGCACACTCTTTCTACGCTAAGTAAATCTATTAAGCAATACCTTACTTAATACATGAAGTACATCCATCTTCTGGAACTACTCATGCAACCAAGATATTACTCCATACAGGCAAAGTAAGAACTGTACGCTGAACTTACAAATAAATGCTAGATTTTACACCACTAAAAAAAAAAAAAACAAAAAAAAAAACCCAAACAAAACCCAAACCTGTATAAAACCTATGTGCATGTCATATTCGAAAGCCAAGAAAGTACATATTTAAAATGTCTCAAACATATCAAGTTGTCCTTTTGGGGTCTGGGGAGAGATAAATCACTTTCTGGATCAGGAAGGCGTAATAATGAAAGCCTGAACAAATCATTATAAACCACATTAATGTTTAAAACAAACAAACAGCCTTGAAGTCCTTCCCATATTACTGAAAAGCCAAACAGCTATGGCTTGTGATGAACAGCACTGTGTAATTTGCCAGGGGCATAAGCAGCATGGTTAAATACAATCTTCAGCATTTTCAAGAGGACACAGTTCTCCAACCACAGGAGGAAATGGACAGGTAACACTGTTCAGGTAAAGGTAAAGTCTTAATACCACCAACACAGATACAGAATATGGTTTCAGGTTTTGACAGATAAAGTGCACATATAGTCTGCATTGCATCTCTGGACAACAAGTAACTGCCTGCTCAGCATAAGAGGGTAGTACTACAGAGCAGGGAACACATCAGATTAAGCAGACTGGAAAATGTCTTCTTGCTGACAATCGATGACAAACCAGAAAATAGAGGAAATAACTTCAAGAACAGTGAAATCCAAAATAGCCTCAAGTCAGAACTAGCCGTGCAATAATATGCACCAAGTGGCATACAGAAGAATTTTAGTAATATCAAAACTAAGTAATTCCATGAGCAGAAGACAAATTCTGGCCTTCAACAGTGTTACATCTCACATATGACACCAATACACTAAGCTTTCCCACCACGTTTTCTGTATCTAGCTACGAAATCCTCAGTTCATTTTATTTTCTAGTACTGCAGCTCCCTATCTTATTCAGCTCCCTTCCATTCCCACTCCATGATGTTGAATGCTTAGTTCAGCGAGAGACAAACCGAGGCAATGGTTACTCTTATAACCATACACTATCCAGCCCTATGACAGAAATGTACAAGTTTGTCTGAAATTGGACAACAGGTTCAAAGCTTACTGTAGGCCAAAATCAAGAGACATAACATGTAGACAGCTTTGTTAGGAAACTATGAAAATGTTCTCCCTACCACAAAGATGTATTTTCTAAGTCAGCAACCTGAAAGTTGTGCAACTATTGTGAAAAAGAGGAACTTGAGATATTCACCAGAGGTTGCTGATTCTAGCACTTTGCCAAAACTTAAAGAATAAGCAGAATATGGTGACAGAGGATGTTTTTTAAATGTAAGCTTCCAACCCCAAAACAGTTGCAGAGAACTGCAGAACCTTTCCACTTGGGGGAGGATACAAGGGGCAGGGCAAGGAGAACAAGGACAACAACCACAAAAGGATTTGTAGTAGAATTCACAGAAATAAAATGAAATTCCAAGTTATAAGAACTTCTTTACAAAAACTGAACCTATATACACATGTTCAGTACCTTTACTTCTTGTGGTGATCTCAAAAAGTCTCTCCTAAAATCATGCCAATTTCCTATACAGAGCAAAATGAAAAAGTGCCTTTGAATGAAAGTCCATTAATTAAGGAGCATGTAAAATTAAGCTTAGTTAAACAAGAAAGAACATGTTCTATTCCAGCAGAATGTTAATAATGGATGAAATATCCCACTGTTTGTTATTTTGTAATATGGACATAAGTTTAAGTGAATCTAAGGCTAAACACAAGCAAATAAAACCAGGTTATTGCAACACAGCTGCCTAAAAAGAGAAGAAAGTTGAGTCTGAAACTGCCAAGCTAGCAAAAATATTTCATTTCAATTCATCTGAGACAACAAAACTATAACTTGGATGATAGGGCCAAGCTGTTTCCGTCATGAAGAAATCTGAAATCTAAGAATCAAATAATCACGCTGTTTTCCCACTGCTGATGAGCAAAGTGGCAGAGTTCACTCTCAGAGAGGTTTCTATTAGATTCCAACTTGCAGAAAAATTCTGCAGCCTGATCACAAGTCGGGATTTTTCTCCCTTTTCTGGGGGTCCTTTTTTGATGGAGACACAGCAGCCTCTGCCACGGATCAAGAGTCAATGCTCTCCTTTCATGAAGGGCATTCTGTGCCCTCTCCACTATAAGGTCGAAGGATAAAAGCTCCCAGACTCCAAGTACCCCAAGAATACAAACCACTGTGGGTAGAGGGAAGGAAGGAAGATAAAAAATACCAGATACACACATTTCCAAAATGGAACTATTCTAGTTTCATACCTATTGACTGCCGTAATCATTCCCTCTGAAGATGTTCTATAGATCAGATTTACAGCCAAAGACCAAAATACATGACAAGAAGCTTCACACAAGTGTGGAATGCAATTCAGCACAGCAATGTCACATATATGATGAATCAGCAGTCTGAAAAACAAGGTCCTATCATGTTCAAAAAAAGCAAAGACCTGAAGTCTGCTATCAAACTCCATTAAAATTAACTCCAAATTCTTGACAGCTTAGCCAGCTAAAGATGTTTAGTCAATCTCTTCTGCCTACTCCCATTCCCATACTGTTACCTAGTCTTTTAGAAATGTATTCAATCACGAGGTGGGGGTACAGCATCAAAACTGATCCATGTAGCTACTAAATGGTCTATTCTTCAGCTAGTCCCACCTGCTACAGTGAACAATGTTATTTTATACTTGATTTCACATTCACTGATGACCACAGATGTCTGCAGAGTTATAGAACTCAGTCTTCAATACATTCTGACAGTGAGTTGCTTAAACCAAGCTCATTCAGTCTACAGTCCTCAATTAGACCTTTATTTCCAGAGGCAGGTTTCTAAATACAAGATTTCAAAACTGCCTAAACCTCTGCCAGAAATATTACAGCTTCCTGATGCAGAATGAGCCTGATCCTAACTTGAATTAACCCAAGCTGTTACACATCTCTACACCACAGCCCCCTATGGCAGAAAGGCTCAAACCTGTATTTTTCATAGACCAGCCAAGGTGGATTTGCTCTCCAAGAGGAGAGATCTGAACATGACACAAGGAGACAGACAAATAGCACACTGGACTAGGAACACAGGGAGAACTGCACCATTCTTCTAAGCCAGTTATCCATCTCTAACAGGGACCAACAGCAGCTGCTCAAGGAAAAGCACAATAAAAGGGCAAACATAAATTAATACTTTCCTCAAATATTCTCCCAGCCCCTAGAAATCTGTAATGTATGAATTCTGAGCTTGAGGAATGGATACTGCTCAAATGAATTTCTTCTGATCCCTCTCTTACCATGTCCCACAGCGGAGTTAAAACTGGTGTTGTTTTTTTTTTGGGAGGGGAGGGGTTGGGGAGAGGGAATACAGGGCAGTAGAAGACAGGGATGACACAGGGACAAGCCTCCTTTTATTTGTTTCCTCCAGATGTTCTTATTTCCCACAATAAAACTTTGATACGCTTTATAACTGCCTAAGGTTCACGTACATAATTAATTCAGCTTTATTAAACAAGACACATTAATTAAGAATCATACACTAATTCTAGTCTGATTCAAGAAGTTCTGAAGTACTCTTCTAGAATAAGAGCAGCAAGATAAAGGACTCCATGATCATCTCTGAGCCACATATGCTCAGAACTACAGGAAAGACTTGCAGTTCAGTGCGTCACAGCACAGAAAGACCTTTCCAAGTCATTAGACAGACAAAAATTATCAATAAATAAATATCTTTTATTTGGATGTTCACTTTTGTCATGGTGAGCCAAGACAAACAAGTCTAAGTTACTTTGATATGACATACTAAAACCAAAGCAGTTTTAGGCACATAAATGAGTATTCCTGAATAGGAGCATGACACTTACAGTCTACATTTCTTAACCATTTCCAAGGAAAACTTAATGGGTTTGCATAAGATCTCTGAAAACCTACCATGATTTCAAACCATTCTGACAGCAGACTATCTGAAACAGCGAGTCACTGGAAGCATACACATCAGATGTTAACATAATACAGTCTTTCACAGGAGTTGCTACTTCAAAAGTTCTCTTTCGGATTCTAGTGATCTGAAGTTGGTGTCTTCAAAGGCATGCTACAGGATGCCTGACTGTGTTAGAATTCTCAAAAAGTGGGCCGTTAGGGAAGCTGATGAATAACAACAGCAATTCTGTTGTGATTAGTTATTTCTAGTGGCAGGGAATAGCTGCTGCTCAGACTTCTGAAAGACTACACATAGTTATCACTAGCAACAACTAAAGCTTTAAAGCGGTATTCTAGAAACTCAAGACAGGTAGTTACACTGAAGGTTGCAATATTTGACAACTGAACAGTAACACTCCATTATTCAATATTCTGAAAAGAAAAATGTGGATAAAGGAACTATTTCAGGATGACTTTATAATTTGCCCTTCTCTTGGTTTTCCTTTTTTTGAAATTTATATGGTTTAGCCAAGTACTTCTTTCCCTATGCTTCAGTACAGGCAGATGCCTTTCTAACACCACCATAAACTACCTGGCCAAGTTGAGCTAGATTAAAAAAAAATTAACTCCTACATCCTCAGTATGGATCCCATCTAGTTTATATTATCTCGTTAATTAACTCACACCATGTAAATTAAACTTTGCCTGCATTGATGTGGAGGCCAAGGCTACAGAACTGAGAAGTTCCTTCAGAAATGTGCTGTCTTCTAAAGGCGATCACAGTGCTAGTGAGACTGGCATGATGGATGTCTGGTTTGTGCTACGACTCTCTTCACTGCGACTCACACATTAGTCTAAGATGGACCAAGTGAAAACAGAAACCTGAAAACAGAAACAGGAGCAACAAATAAAATAGAAGATAGAATGAGCAAGAACAGAAGTAGCCACAGAAAGGCAAATCATTACCATTTACAGCTAACATAATAAGATATGTACGTCTGTACCCCTTCCTCCTGCTTTCCAGTGGTACACCCATAAAAATGATGCACAAGAGATGAGACTTCAAGGTCAAGTCAAAAAAAGATTGACTGTAATGTCCAGAGTTAGACTGAGAAAGGCAAAGAACAAAGTTATCGCACAGCAAACAGCAGTGGAAACTTTACACCTCTCAACTGCAATTTTTCTGTTCTGGTTGCTTGCTTGCTTTTTTTAACAAGTTTCTTACAAAAGCATGAAAAATATAAGAAGGTGACCATAAAACTGAAAAACAGTGCCAAGCACAAAGTTTCTGGCAAAACTGCACTCTGCTACTTCTGTCTTGAATTGTCTTGACTCCTTTCTATTAAGACAGGTATCTATATGGAAAGGTGCAGCTTTCATGACTCTATTTTCTAGTCCTTTTTTTAACTGACCCTTTCACTATGTTCAAGACTTCAGATCTCATCTTTCCTCCTTTTACACCTTGTCAGCACCAAATCTAACTGGCAGGCTTCAACCATCACCTTCATACTAGTGTAACTATCAAATGAACCTCTCTGCTCTGAACTTGCATTTGTCTCCACTGAGACCACAACTCCCTTTTCTTTTAGGCATTTTTTTGCTGATGTGCCAGCATAAATTCAGTGCAACGAAAAAACAATCTTCTGATACACTGTCTTCATCATAACTCTTACAGACGATGACTCCTACAGTCCTCAGCTTTATGAGACTTACAACCTGAACATGCTGTTGGAGCAAACTATCTTCATGTATTTAAACATTCATTTCAGTTTGAATACTTCATTTTCAATCTATACACATGGCAAGATCTTTGCTTGCTGTTCATATTATCCAAATTTCTACCTACCCTCATTGATTTCACCCACGTAAATGCTTCTGCCGAAACAAAAATATGGGAAAACAAAACAAAACCAAACCAACCAAACAAACAAATGAAAACCCTGCAGAATTAGGAGGAAAAAAGTGACCAACTTTAAAATCTTAGAAAAACATGGGAAGGTAGATGAAACACCATCACCCCCTCAAAAAAAAAATACTACATTAGACGATAAACCCTGTCCAAACACTCGAACGCTATTCTAAACCAAACATGTAGCTAGCATTATGCTGCCCCACAATAATGAGTCATACAAAGCATTACTATTGCTTGACAAGAAAGATTACAACATTAAGTAGCCACTTTCCTCTAAGCCTTTCCAACTTCTGTGCTGGAGTTAGGAATACACAATCAGTTTTTAAAAGAAGTGTAATATGGAAAAAAGTCATCACAAATGGCATTCCATCAATTTCTAGTCTGCACTGTTGTGAACCTATACCTCTTCAACATAAAACAGCAAAAAGGCTCTGCTTATAAAACAGCAGAAACTCACCAAGTCCAAATTCAGCACACTTTGTCAGTTACCCTTCAGATGTTTTATTTTTGTTCAGAAAAATGGTGAGCTTGCTTTCCTTCATCTCAAAGCTGGTTCAGAGCACTGTATACCTGGGAGAGTGAGAGGGAAACCCTATATCAAAAGGAAAAAAGCTACACCTATTTTACTAAAGCAAGCAAATCCAGAGAAATTTCAGTATTTCTCACCACACACAGACTATGAATACAGATTTAATGTAATATTAGTTCTTTTAATTATTAAGAGACCCACTACTATAGACATCTGCCTAATGGATGCAATTCATGGCTCAAACAGTGTGAAAAGCGAAAGTCCTATTAAACCTTAGTGATTCCTACCTTAAAATGCAAAGAAATTCATCATGTGAAATTTAAACATTGAAATCCTTTTGCATATGGTGAACTCCAAGTCAATACAATTTGCAATGCATACAGCACTGCTCTTCTAACATACATGTACAGCAACAAGAAAATCATTCTGTTTGGCTGACACCAATAGATAAAAAAATCCAATTTTTATTAACATACCACCTGACACCAATTAAATATCACATTGAGAAACAAACTTGATCACCTTTAAAACTAGCCTCATGAGAGCGTTTTATCTGTATATACTCTCTCCTAAATCTTTCAGCAGCTTGTGAACATAGCTATGATTGTTTCCTACAAACAAATGCCTTGCAAAAGTAAACCAATTTCTAATTTAATAAGATATATTTAATTTCCACTGGTTATGAGTGCATATAGATCTAGGGCTAGAAAGCCAATACTGACTACTAAAGGGAAACGGCAATTAGATACATTAAAGATTCAATATTGCTCCCTCTGAAACTGATAGTACTGTTATCAGTGACACAAATGGGCAGCATCAGGCTGTCAGAACAAAGAATGGACCAAACAAGGCTACCTTCACATGCATTACTTGTAGTAATTTAAGTAGTCGGGAAGGCAAGTGGGAGAATGCCTGAGTAGACACCACTATAACACACCTGTGAATGGAGCACAGAAGAAGAAGTAGAAGCACTATTCACAAAATTAAAGAAAAGAATCTCAGAACTGGAATAAAACTGTTATCATTTTACTGCACACATACAAAAAGATCATAAAAAGAGAACTGAGGAACTATTGACCTATCAGGCTCCTGCAGACAATCTACAAAGTTTTCACTCAAGTACTGAACAATTGACTCACTGCAGACCTGTATTTCACCCAATCCATAGAATATGCAGACCTTCAATCAGGCTTTTCCACAAAAGGCTACCCTTTGTGATAAATGAACCTCTGAAAAAGATTCTAATATAACTTACCATTATGTATGGTATTCATCAACTTCGAGAAAGCTTTTGAGTCAGGAGAAAAAGGGCTTCATGTTAAGATCATGTTTAACAGACGCACAAAAGAATATATGTATAGACAGGGATTTCAGTGAACAATAACATACCTGAATACACCTTTCTTGTATTAGAGCTCTGATCATTTACAGTAGCTGAAACTGTAAAATGAATTTATTTCTATCCAATACAATTTTTATTTCTTTTATCAGTGTTTGTTAGCTTTTAAATATTGAGTGTAAGAACATTCCAGGACAGGCCAATTATGTAAATTCTAAAGCTACTATTACAAATAAAAATTCAAATACTTTCCAACAACAATCAGCCTTCCCAACAAAAGACTGATTTTAATTTCATTGTCTAGAACAAATTTAGAAACTTAATCTGAAGCTGCCTTGCTAATTTTAATCACAAGGCATCATTTTTGCTTCACTGACAGACTGAGACTAACTTAAGCAATCAAGTTTAACAGAAAACAGTTGTGCCTCCCGGACTTAAGGGAGCTCAGCTGACGAACTCAATGCGGAGGGAAAAAGAACGTCCAAATAGCAGTACCCCAAAGGAAATGATCACATGAACTTCCTTTTCTTCAAGGGCTGGGGCTCTCTGACCACCAATATGGAATACACTCACATCCTCTGCTGGATAGCTGGAATTCTCTGCAACTCAGCCTCCACAGCAACACAACACTTTTATGCCCAGTTGCAGAATGATGGCAGCCATGCCCACCTCTTCATTCACACTTAGGATAATAATATCATGACTATAAAATTACTTTAGTTTCACACTACTGATGAGCAAAGCCCTCAGCTTAGATGTCTGTTTTGGCAAGGTGATCAAATGAACAAATTTGCAGGCTCTTGCCTGTGTGGCAAACACCTCTGTCATCCTTCCATGCGTGAATTTTCTACCTGCATCAGCCTCTGAGGCCTGACCGTAATAAATGCTCGTGTTCCAAGTGGGTGACTGTCTCTTATGCTTTATTTTTCTCTTCTTCATTCTCCCCACAACTGGTAGATATTAAAGACTACTGTCATAAGCCAAGTAACAACAAAGACAATTCAAACTTCTATTAGTGATGCTAGAATATATTACAAAACTAATTCTGAAGTCATTAAAAAAACTCGCTGCCTTTTACCTGTTCCCTAAACTTGGAACGGCTAGTCAAGGGTGCTCCCATGGAAAAAAAATAACTTTGCAAATTTAGGGTATTCTAATTAAAACATTACAGACCAAGTCTGCACTGTAAAAAAAAAAAAAAAACCCAAACATATAAGTGTGTTTTAAATTTTGTGGTAGAGAGAAAACAACCCACAATATACAAAATCATGGATGCTTCTTGTCAAAAGTAAACTAATCTGATAAAAAAACCTGATAATCAACCTTCTCAAAAGTTTTTCAGACAACTAACAACAATGTACAAAAAAAAACCCACTTAAAATCAAAACTATTACTCTACTAAGTAAAACCACTAAAATGCACAGACCATATACCACTGCAACAAATTCTGCCCCAGATGCAAAGAATACAATGCAACTGCTGTCTGCCGACCTGAAGAGCAGAATCATTTCACCCACAACTACTCTCCACAGCCTTTATTTTATTTTAATTATATCATTTCGTTCCAGTTACGCTCAATTTCTGTGCAGAAAAAAATAACAGCCATTTTGGTCCACCAGTGCTTTTGATATTAAGAAAAGTCCCTTTCAAATTTAAGGATCTGTTGAGTAGGTTTGTGGGGATCTTGAGGTTGGGGTGCTCTGACTTTTTGGCAAACAAGCTCAGCACCAGACTATCTGAAGCTACACCTTTTACTTTTGTTTCTTTAAAAGTGTACCACGCAGGAGCTGCCATTAACGCAATCACATGCATGGTATTCCCAGGCATCTGTCAGAGCTTTCACAAAGTTTTAAAGCAGAATACACTAGATATGCCTCAGTAAAAAATTTACAAGATACACACTTCATAGACAAATGAGTAAGAGATGCAGTTAAAGGAGCTGCCAAAACAATTCAGCAGACATAGCCAACAATATGAGGTTAAAAAAGAGTGGTTGTGTCGCAACTCAAGAACATACATAAAACCTAAATGGGAGAAACAAACTGTGGTAGAACCAGCAGCATAAACATGTGAGAAAAGGATTTACACCTTTGATTCTTACTTTGAAAGTGTCTCTTATTTCATAATGCTTACGTTTCCCATACAACTAAAAGGACTGTCATGCAACAATCAAAAAATACAAACTAAGTAAGTGCTATTATCAAAAGAGAACAGAGAACAAAACAAAAAGCATAATTATGCCACTTTAAAAATTCATGTTGCACCTGTATTTCAAATACTACCTGCACTTCTCAAAAAGGATACAGTAGCACTAATAAAGATCTGGAAAGTGTAAGAAGGGTATAACACGAATGATAAAAAGGTATAAAGATATCTAGGTCTAAACAAAGGTAACTGGATAAATGACAGACATTTATCGATTATGAATGCTGTAAAGATGCTGAGCATTTTCAATTACTATGCTTTTCCTTTTTCAGAAGAGTGTCAAAACATGATCAACAATGCCTGTGAACAAAGTACATCCTTTTACAGTGCATAAAGACATGAAACTCAATTCTCACATTCTGGATATTGACAGTACAAATGGTTTCAAAAAGTATTAGACAAATTCATGGAACAGACAGATTCCCAGAAGAGATCAAGAACTACAGATACTCAACCTTGCAATAGGGCGCAAGAAATCCTAGTAAGAAAATGTCCCATTTAACCTAATTCCTTTGAAATAAACTGTTCTAACAGAGACCTCATCCAGTTACACAATGAAGTGCCAACACTAGACCAGCTCTCCTTATGACGGAGGTAATTCTAGGCTCCCCCCAAGCCTGAACACAAACCAGAACTGTTCCCCTAGCACTATTCCCTTCCATACCCTGTAAATTAGTAGAAAGCAGATGAAAAAAAAAAAAAAGGTGGTTTATTCTGGAAGGAAAAAAGAGCTCCTGCCTGGGTTCCTGGTACAACTGCCTTTTCTGTACCAAGCTTGGTACAAACTGGTACAACTGTCTCTTTCCCAACTTCTTCCTACACTTGAAGTACCCTCTCAGTCACCTAGTTTTGTTACACAATGTAAAGCTACTGAACTCCAGCACCAGCATGCTAAGGTGTCAGGAAACATTAGGAAATGGCAAATGGTACTCAAATACACTAAAAAGCTACACACTATAGTAGCTAGACTTCATGCTCATAGTTTTCCCTTATTTTCCATCACTGCTGCCTTACATGCTTTCCTCTCAGTCTTGTCTGAATCTTTCTTCATCTAACCCTGCTGTTGCTTGCTTCTATTCTCACTCTAAAATCTTAAAATTATTCTTCCCTATAGTCAGTGCTGCTCAGGGAGATTTAGTTGCTTCTACCTCATTCATTTCTATTACTTCCAAAATATCTCAGAATTGACTGCGCAATGCCTACATCTTCATCACCATCCTACTGCTCATTACGTGCTTTTCAGGTACTTGGATATGCATACAATAACTAAAGTTAAATTCTAAGCTTACCAGTACTCCCATGTCAGAAAAGGCCGTTATTTGCTGTAGCCAACCATTAAATCCTTCAGATTAGAACAAGTAGCCAATTACAGTTATCACACTTTGACGACAACAAAAAAAAACCCAACACACGCACCAACCAGCCACCTCCCAAAAAAAGGAAAAAAAAAAAAATGAAGAAAAGAAAGCTAACTATATTGACTGTTTATGAGTTGCCTTTTTATTTGTTTGGGAGAATGCAGGAATAGCATTATTTTATTGTTGTGAGGTTGTTTGGGGTTTTTTAAATGTACTTGGAACATCTAGTCATTCTTAATATAGAAATCTTCTTGTAAATGTTCAAAACAAACAAACAAGGGGGAAGAGATAAAAATCCAAGTCAAATACAAAGGATCTGATAGGATTTCTCGCGCACAAGCTGCAGACACGTTAGTATTCTCAACTCAGTTTCTAGAGCTATACTGGTCCAAAGAGGCTCACTCAGACAGAAAAAAAACCAAACAAACAAAAAAAAAGAAAACAAACATTTTTTCAGGTTAATTAGTCTAGTGAGAACCCTCTTCAGAAACTTTTTACCACTGCATGTAATTCCCCCTCAAGAAAACATATGCAGCAAGCTACAACACTGTCAAAATTAACAGTCTTCTTCGGGTTACTCTTATGGCCTTCTCACAGACACATTGTGTATCTGCCAGATCTGACTCCAAAAAAAAGAGATTTATATTTAAAAACTGAATAAAAAGTATTTAAAGAACATGAAGCAACGGGTTTGCATCTAAACTAGGTGTTAAATTCCAGTTAAAATGAACAACAAATTCGTATTAAATTTAGGATCAGACAAGAAGTAACTTTTCTAACAACATAGTTTGTTTCACTATTCCTTGCATTATCACCACAAAGCTCCTAAGAAGAAATATTTTGCTAAGTATTTGGACATCACACTTTGCATGTACAGCATACCTGAATATCAAGCTCCTTTTTCAGTTATACCTAATACTCCTGAAAGAGAGGTTTATTTGAGCAATCTTCTGGAAATACAGTGGCGTGCCCCAATGTTGTACGAAGTGACAGACACTGCAAAAAACCACACCAGTCTACCTAGAGCTTCAGAAAGCTAGTGTTCTTAGTCCTATGACATCCATGCAAACTGTTTAAGTAAGTAAAATTAATTACTTGTGTAAGAAGGAAGCACATGCAAATGTGCAGTGATAATCAGACACTGATTATATTTGTTTAAAAAGAGCACAGTATACAGATAGTATAGTTGCTATACGCTGGCACAGGAATCTGTCCACTGTATTAATGAATTTGCCCCCAAGCAATCTTTCAGTTAAAAGCTCAATTATTTTAAGGTAGTGAATCTTCCTTATACCACTACATTATGTTTTTCTATTTACATTTTTTGTTTTATTCTTAAAACTTCACGGGGGAATCTCAAAAATTATTATCATCAACAACCGTTCTAGACATCAGAGCCTTTGCTTATATAGAAGTTAGTGACCCCGACTGTAATCCTGAAACAGCTTTCATTCAGTTTAACTCCTAGTACTGCAGCTCTTCACATCAAATAAATGGAACATTTAAATGCAAAGTAAATTTCCTTCTGATTTTAAAAAATCAATTGTAGTGCTATCGCCTCTGACTGGCAACAACAACAGAAAAAATATACCATATGAATTGGACAGTCTTCATAGAGACAAAATGCTGCAAATATTATCAATACATACGCACCACTTATTTTTCAGCTGTATTTGACTTCCTGAAAGACCTAAAAGTCTGTAAGATCTTATAAGTAGAATTTTCAAGGAGGAGTAAAAAGTCCTACTGCTCCTTTTATAGTCAAGCATCTTCTTTGCTCTCTCCACACACACTTTTTTTATGTTCCCCATGCCACCTTTAACAGATTTTACGGAGTTAAAAGACTGACTGATATCTCACATTTGACTTACAAAGAATGTCCTAGTCTAGCAAATTGACTTCAGATCTTGACACTCAAAAAGATGTATATTTTAATTTAAAACTGCAATATATACACAAAACAATAACAAATGAAAGGGGGTTGGGTTGTAAAAGGAGATCTTGGGAACTAAACAGTTGCAAGTAAGCGAACAACACCTGTATCTCACTTCATTTTCCAAGCAGGGACAGAATTTCATTTAAGGAATATTTGCTTATACCCAGAAAAGAGATACACCTCTAAAATTCTTCAACAAAGACATCTGATAGGACATAAACCTTAATTGTTTCAGAGTGCCTCCTTGTTCCCCTTCTCTATATGAAATTCTCATTCTTAGTTTAATAAAAAGAGCTAGATGACTAACATAATCCAAGCACAAAAGCGAAAGTTTCAGTGTATTTTCCCTTTCTGCATTTTTTGTAATATAGTAATTATAATGCTGTGTAAGTTTATGCCATGTATCTGAAAAGATAATCCCTGGAAATGCAGGCAATTTATTTTGTTCACTACACAGGCAACAGTAATATCAAAACCATCAGCTAGTTCTCATCCATACAGTGTAGTTTACCCAGACTACCCAAGCCTAAAATAAATGAGTTTTTATTGGCAATCAAACCCAACACCAAAACTATACAGGCAATTTTTGGGCTTATGGGTCAAATATAATCTAAAAGCAAACAGTTTGCAAAAAGCTCAGACTTCTTGGAAAACTTTCCCTCACCTGAGAGATTTATGGCTAAATTTGAAAAGCAGTAAGTACATTGACTTAGGTAGACTTTAAGACCCTTTTGTCCCAATCCATTTTATTCTCTGCCAATAAACATATAACTAAAAAAAAAAACCTGTGTCTTTTTACTGACATTTATGATGTTTCAAAATATCATATTTAGATGTCAATCATGCAAATAATTCCGTATGGGCAAAATTCTATAATTTATTTTATTCATTATTAAATTCATATTTGAGTAGAAAATTCTCAAAGCTTGAATAAAAACAAAATTTCAAACCATTTCTAATTAATTACATCTTTTGCTTAGCTGTACAAAATTACGTTTTTCTCCTGAAATAAGTAACTACCAGAATCTTTTTTATGTATCACAAGATCATAATTCAAACATTATTTGCTGTTTGACTATCAGCACATAATAAATTAATGATGATATATTTTGAAGTGCAACTAGAAATTAATACACAGAGTCACACTGTAATTTGGGAATCTAGTTTCAAGTATATAATCTTCAAAATTTCCATTTTAAGCTGACACATTCTCACACAACAATTAACTAGTCAGGTAAAATTTCATTTCCACGGCTGCCCAAAATCTCTAATACAGGCAGCCCTAAGCAACCTGACATGCAAACTATATAGCAGTTATGAGAATTCTCTTCCCTTCCATGGGACATTTTTTCACTTCAGAAAGCCCCCAATCTGTTTTCATTCAAAAAAAAAGGCAGAGAGAGAAAAAAATTTATAATTTTTTTTTTTTTTTGAAAAAACAGGACTTGTTTTGTTTTGCTTTGTTTTAACTCAAGTTTCATTTCAAAGCAATGCTCCAAGAGTTGCTAGACAGTCACAGAAAAACTAATTTGTATTTAACGCACAAACCACTGCTTCCCTGGCAAGTCAGGCAACCTGGAGAATCCAAAGGTGGAAAGGCTGAAAATCTCTTGTTTTCAGCAGCTCACCTCATTAAGTGCTATCAGCCTGCATTTTTCTGTCAACATTTTTTTAAAACAGAAAATGGAGCAATTTCCAGTATGCAATTACCACTGAAAAAAATCTTTGACCAGGAATACTAATTCTTCCTGTGTAACAATAATGATAATTCTTTTAACCATTTCTGTAAATAGAAATATTATCAAAATTATTATTTCAGTTTATCAAAGAGCTAAAGACTCTCTAAAATGGGCATTCTCAAAATCTTGATTACTGTGGATAAAGAACTGACTGGACAGCCACACACAAAGAGTTGTGCTCAACAGCTCGATGTCCAGCTGGAGACCAGTAACGAGTGGTGTCCCTCAGGGATCGGTGTTGGGACCAGTATTGTTCAACATCTTTGTCAGTGACATGGACAGTGGGACTGAGTGTGCTCCCAGCAAGTTTGCTGATTACATCAAGTTGTGTGATTTGGTTGATATGTTGGAGGGAAGGAATGCCACTCTAACACGCTTGTGAGGTGGGCTGATGCCAACCTCATGAAGTTTAATCATGCCAAGTGCAAGGTCCTACACCTGGGTCAG